>CAJUYH010000854.1:0-56418 GCA_910591685.1 Galerucella tenella | reverse complement strand
GATGACATTATCATAGCTACCCCTACTTTCGAGTTACATATGGAAACTCTTAACAAATTGTATCTTAGGCTAAAAACAGCCAATCTTACTGTCAATCTTAAAAAATGTGAATTTTGTCGTGATTCCCTCAAATTTTTAGGTTTTGTTGTTGATAAAAATGGTTTACGTACAGATGACGAGAAAGTCTCTGCTATTTTAAATTATTCCGCCCCAAAAAATACAACAGAGATAAAACGTCTTATAGGTCTTATTGGTTGGTATCGTCGTTTTATTAAAGATTTTTCTACTATTTGTTCCCCAATCACTGATCTTCTTCATGGCAGAAAGAAAGGTCAATCCATTTCTTGGACTACCGAAGCTGATAATGCTTTTATTGAAATTAAGAAACGTCTCACTTCTAGTCCTATTCTTGCAAGCCCTGATTTTTCTAAACCTTTTATTATACAAACTGATGCTAGTGAAACTGGTCTTGGAGCAATCCTTTATCAAGATTGCGATGGTATTGAACATCCAATAGCTTATGCAAGTCGTACTTTAAATAAAACTGAAAGAAAATATAGCACAACAGAAAAAGAACTTTTAGGAGTAATTTTTGGTGTTGAAAAGTTCCGAGGTTATGTTGAAGGTACCCATTTCACCCTTGAAACAGATCACTCATCGCTGCAATATCTATCGAAACTTTCGAATCCCTCAGGTCGCTTAGCTCGTCTTTCTCTTGGGCTTTCTCAGTTTGATTTTGAAATTAAGCACAGAAAAGGAGTCACTATGGTGGTCAGTGATGCTTTATCGCGTTCTATCTCAGAAATTTCCATTATTGACGTAAATTCTTTCAAGCAAGATGCTTGGTACACTTCTATGATTCAGAAGGTCACTAAAAACCCTGATTTATATCCCACGTTTAAGGTTGACAATAATGTTTTATACAAACATGTTTTTTCGTCCAATCCAATTTCTAGTAATTTATCTAATTGGAAAATTGTTGTTCCTACCCCTAATAGAGTTGACATTTTGAAATTATTTCATGATAATGATTTGAGTGCCCATTTAGGCATATCTAAAACTTTTTATCGTATTTCCGAACTTTACTATTGGCCAAAACTTAGAAGTTCAGTATCTCGCTACATTAATAAATGTTCAGTTTGTGGTTCATGTAAAACCCAAAACTTACCTAAAGCTGGTATTATGGGTCAATATAAGGATATAAATTTTCCATGGCAATGGATTTCTGCTGATTTGATAGGTCCTTATCCCAAATCAAAATCTGGTAACAGATTTGTCTTAGTAATAACCGATTGGTTCACCAAATTTTGTCTCGTTCATCCAATGCAGCACGCAACTGCTAAGGGTATTGTAAAATTTATAGAAAACCAAGTTTTTCTTGTTTTTGGTGTTCCACAAATTTTTTCTGTTGACAATGGTACTGTTTTTACGTCCTTTCTTTTTAAGAATTTAATGTCGCAATATAAGGTGCAAAAAATATTCTATAACGCTCGTTATCATCCCCAAGCAAATCACACAGAACGAACTAACAAAACAATTGTTACAGCTTTGAGGTGTTATATTCATGAAAATTCGTCTCATAACAACTGGGATAATTCGCTACACAGAGTTGCACAAGCAATCAGAACCGCGAAACATGACGTTACGGGTTACTCCCCAGCCTTTCTAAATTTTGCTCGAAACGTTCCGTTAAGTGGAGATTTTTATGGTGCAATTTCCGAAAACGCGAATAACATAATTAACACTGGAGATAAATTGCAATTGATTAACGATGTTCAAACTCTTCCTAAACTTTTTGTAGATATTCGGAAAAAGTTAAAAAACGCATACGAAAAAAATGCAAAACATTACAATTTAAGAAAGAGAGATTTACAATTTCATGTAGGTGACAGGTTATGGAAAAAGAATTACGTTCTTTCGTCAAAATCTAATAATTTTGCAGCTTAATTTGCTCCTAAATATATACCATGTGTTGTCAACAAAGTTATTTCTAAATTAGTTTACAATTTAAAAGATCTATCTGGTAATGATTTAGGTAACTGGCATGTTACAGATTTGAAGAACCAATTTATTGATGTAGATGAAAATCTTCCTGATGATGAGCCTTCTGCTCAAATTTCTGATAATTTAGATGTGTCTAATAAGGATTATAATTTGCGAGTCAGATCTAATAGTGATTCTGATTAATTTAGGATTCTCTCATATATATCTATATAACTTTTTAAGTAATTTATTATTAACGTGACTATTTTCATTTTTTTTGTTTCAAGAAAAAATATCTTGAGTATGAATTGTTTTGTTGTCAACAATAATCTTTGGTTACAGATATATTTTGTATCTATATTTATCTGGAATTTAGGTCCTGGTATATGTCTTAATACCTCCATTACGATATTTTTGTGGTTTACTATTTACCGTTATCTACCATTTGCCCTTTTGTTATCTCTTGATTTTGTATCATAAGTACAGATTTATTAGTATATTTTGGACGTTGTCAATAATTCAGTAGGTGTATTATGTATGTGTTTTACTGTATCCTTCTGTTTTTGGGTTTTTGAAATGCCAAAAACATTGTTCTTCAAGAGAACAATCTTCCGTGAAGGTTTCATATTTTCTGGATTTTTTTGCTTTATGCACCTTTACAATCCAGCATATTTTGGAACAACCATTACGCTCAAACATTTTCTGAAATCCTTGCTTTGTGCAAATTTATGGTTCAGTTTATTTTGTAGCATTCCCTTATCATGTGTATATTGAGAAATTATGTTTTTTGCTTGGTAGCGCTTTGGTTCTCAATATACGTTTTCGTTTCGATACAATCACAAATAATACATTATCTTTTTGTACGACAACATACGAATTATTTAGTTTTACCTGCGTACTGACTGATACATACTATATATATTTCATTCTGGCAAATTTGTTCACATTAGTTGATGACAAAACTATATTTTGAGGCACCTGTCTATTTGTGGTTTAACAAGTTTAGTTAGTGATTATTGATTAAAATAATTCTTCTGGTTTTTGTTGTTATTGTGTGCTATCGCTAAATTGTTAGCATTTGGTTCCGTCTTGGTGGGTTTCTTCCTTCCAAACTTTCCAATGGAGGAAAGGGGGGGAAAGGCCATGCCTTGTTTAGTTTTATCTTCATTATTATGTTCCCTATCGTATTGTAAATGCACACATATATTTTTTTTTCTGGTCACGTTATATAATAATCTTATTCTAGTTTTACCGTGTTTATTTTCATATAATATCTTGCAATCGTATTCCCATGACGGAATTTTTGGAGGTTTTCGCTTTCCTGTTAAAAAATGCTTACCGTGAATTTTGTTTTTTGTCAAGGCCTACATCTTATTTTTTTCTTTTATTATTTTCGTTTTTTTCCTTGTTCATAATTGGTTTTTATTATTATTATTATTATTTTTTTTTTTTTTGAGTTTAAGTTACTAGAGATCATACTTACCCTTATCACAACAGGTGATTTTTTTTTTCTTTTTCGTTGAGAAATTAAGATTTCTCTATTTATCGTTATGATGTTTAGCATCTTGAATATTTTATTTTTGCTTAAATTTTTTTTTGTATTGAGATGTTTGACATTTCATGTTATAATAGAGGCCAACGCCTTAAATAACATTTTATAGTTGCAGCTAAATATTGTGATCTCTAGACAATTTTTTTTAACCATTCATTTTGTTATAATTACGCCGTTAATAGGAATATTTCCCTATTAATTTTTTTAGGATTCAATATATTTTGAATTTAGCTTATTTTTCTCTACGCTTTTGAAATAAAAAAGAGTAAATTTCAGACACTCCTCAATTTTGCACTTCTTTTCTCTTTTTATTCAATAGGTAGTTTATGTTCTTCAATTTATCAATTTTCTCAAGTCATATGTAAGCACTACGTTTGGTTTCGATGTTCACCACAGTTTTTTTGTTTTTTGCTTTCCATTCTTCGTAAACTGTTAGGTTAAATAAAAAAAGTAATTCTTGGAATTATTTTTTTTTTCTCCCGAGGAGAGGGGATGTAACATGCTGTTCAGCTGTTACGTTTTTCGTCTAAAAAACTATTTCATTTAGTGAATTTTTTTGGCTCATTAGTCACTTCCTCCTAAATTTCTACTAAATTTCTAATCATGCCGTTTCATTGTCGCATTAGCCACTCCGAAATAAAACATTAATTTTTATCAAATTCCCCTTCCACTCGTGTCTGTAGATGTTCGAAATTTCAATTTTCGAGTGGACTTTTTTTCCTCTAACTGCCACAGAAGGCAACAGTTCCTAATTATATTTTATTTTCAATTTGTGGTGAACAATTTTCTATTGTCTGGTTGCTCTGCAGCCGGCAAGTTTACGGCAAGTTAAACTTCAAGGCAACTTCAAGTTATATTTTCAAGACAAGTTCAAGGCAAATTCCCAGCAAGACATCTTTATTTCGTTCCTGTCCCGTGCACGAGGCCACAGACTGCCGAAGAGGTTACCGCCACCGCCGCCATCGCGCTAGGAGCTGCAAATATCCTCAGCCCTTTAAGATAAGTTCCTCCGTCTTATCTATAGCGTGTGTAAGATTTGGATTTGGCGTGTTAATTACAATTGGTATTCTTTTCGTTAATTTTTAAAATATTCAATTTTTGTTGTTTCAAATAATTCAATAAATAATTATTTCATTCTTTGTATTGATTATTCAATAATTATTGAATTGGATAAACGTGTTCGGGAATAAGGAAATTCATTTTATTTATTTTGTTTAATTTAAATTTAATTTTTACAAGGTGTTTCCAGCTTTCCACCTTTTGTTTCTTGTTTTAATTGCTTCGTTCGATTAAAAAGCTGGTGGCGTCCAATTTAATATTAATTGTACACCCCATCCCAGTGATAGCGTATAAAATAGTTTAATTGGTGCCGAATACCACTCCCTGAGGTGGAGTGCTCTAGCCTGGGGCAGTTTTAAGTTACAATTTATTTCGCATAACGTCGTTTTGTTTATATTTATGTATTATTTCTTTTTTTCTTTGAATTATGTGTAAATAAATAAATTATTATTATTATTATTATTATTATTATTATTATTATTACTATTGTTTCTGCTAATTTAAAAATTCCGAATGAAATGGAGCAATATCTAACACGATAATAGTTCAAAAAGTTATTCTTTCAACTATTTTACAAACATCTCCATATTCGTAGTATCGACAGATTTTTATTTTGACAGATTTTTATTTTGATTTTTATTTATTTTGACGATTTTTTATTTTGAAGTCCGCTTCATCATCAAAACCATGCTTTCCACCAGCATGCACAATAATGTGACTTTATCTTCCACCAGTATGCCCAGAAACAGTTTTGTCATTGGAAAACTCACATGCCCAACTGTCTGCTGCTTCCGTCCTCGCTTTTTAAACTTAATTTCATTTTAAAAAACTTTGTTTCAGATTTGTTCTTTCAAAGTATTTATTCTGATGGTAATTCAGTTAATTCAATTAGTGCTGGTGAATCTATTATCCCTACAGTATGCTCGATTGAAATCCTCAAATTATCCCTATAGTATTGATCAAGTCCTCTCCTGGAATTGAACGAGGGGTGTTGCAAGTAAGCATCGAGAATAACAATCGCTATGAAGCGGGAGAGAAATTATTCAGAACTCGCTAGTTATTTCACCGAAAACGGGGCAAATACAACATTTACATATTTTATTGCGCCGCACTTATGCTATCTCGGCATTTCCTGCAGCCCTCTTACAGAACCGGAGTACAATCACATTAATCTAAACCGAACTTTGCTCATTTTTTACGTTTTAGTGCCACTGAATACATTTTACGACGTTTTTCATGTTTATTAGTTGTTATTTGTCATCTTAGGGCGAGTTGTACCAAACACTTGAACTTGGTTTAATGATAACTGATGTTTAGACTGTGGCTGATTGATGTATTTATTATCCACAATTACATCAGTCTAAACATCAGTCATCATTAAACCGAGTTTAGGTGTTTGGTACAACTGGCCCTTAGACTCCTTCTTAATCAAGAAGTAATTTCAAAGAACGTAGTAGATATTGGGGGAAAACAAATTTGTCAGATAGTCAAGCCGCCATTAAAGCACTGGAGCTCTCGTGTAATCAGTTCCAAAATGGTGTAGGAATGCCCAGGCAAACTCAATGAGCTGGGCGAGAACAATATCAGTCACCTTACTGTGGATTCCAGAACACACTGGAATAGAAGGAAATGAAATAGCAGATGAACTAGCAGAGAGAGAGAGAGACATAAATACTCTTTTGAGTGCCTGAACCCTTTAGAGGAATCAGCTCCAATGTAATATTGGAAGAAATAGGTTTAGCCGGAAAAAATCTGACCATTGGAAAGATCTAGTAGATCTTAGGAAATCAAAGATTCTTCTGGATGACTACAGCCTGTTGAGATAAAATGAATGCGCAAGTCAAAGTAAAACTGCTCAAAAAGTTTTAACAGTAATCCTAACGGGACATTGTTGACTGAAAAGAAAAAGCTTAAAAAAGTGGAGAAAGAAAGAAAGAAATGTAGATTTTGTGACATGCAAGAAGAAACCTCCATCTACATCACACAGCACCTGGGAGATTACTGGATACCTAGAAGAGGCACATTTACCTATGTTGAAGCCTGCAGATATCCTAGAATTCCTCCGGGAAACAGGACCAAAGGAGCTGCTAGTTTCTGAAACTCTCCTTAGAAAGTAGGTAGAAGTAAGAGGGCACAGTAGATCTAGAGGTCTCAGTGAATATCAATCCAAAATACAAACACATTGGATACTATTAACATAATTTTTATATAAATTTATCACCTAGTTTTTTTGAGTATACGGTGAGTCCAGAAACTCACCTTCCAAACGCAAACTACCCAAACTAGATGTGATTTCATACTATGCTTCTGCGAGAAGTTGCAAGGATTCATATGGGAGCACTTTGGAGAGGAAATAATACAACCATTACGACTACTGAAAATCCCTTCAGTCAAACTAGTGGCCCATTTAGAAGACACGAAGCTTTAGGAATTGATTAAATAACAAGGTTGATAATACAAAGATTCAGTTCAAGTGCCAGGGCCTGCCCAAGCGAATGAATGTATGAATAGATGTAATTCCATGTCCATCTAACCCAATTTCCCATTCCAGAAACTTCTTTTAGGAACGTTAGTGTCCTTTGAAGATGACGATGTTGAGTCAGTTTTTTAAGCATAGTATCCCAAAAAAAATTAAACATTATATAACCCTGCAGTGATAAATTGTGAAGTCTTTTAGACAAATTTCACATCAAATTCAAAAACTATAGGAATTTTTAAACTAAAAGCATTTTGAGAAACCTCTATCACATCACTGAAAGTTACTAAATTGGGAGTGTCTCAGACTTTTCGAAGTAGTTGATAATTACGTGAAATTGTACTGCTCGCAGTTGTCGTGACCAGTGGAGGATCAAATTGTCTAAATATCGAATCATCATTGGGCACAGACTATGGCGAACGTCGTAACCAAATATCACATTATTGTGAAAAATGTATGGTTATAATCAGTAATTCATGTAAAATTTGTTAATAATTTGAGAAGATAAGAAGTATATGAAAAATGTAAGTGCATGTTTGAATTATTCTCTATTAAGATTTGAGGCTACGGTATAGCAAGAAGTGGAAGTAAACATAAGTTATGATATCGAAAAATACCATACTATTGTGAAAATATTTACAATAGGAACGCCTACTTAAATTCAAATCGCTTCTCTTAGTTAGAAAACAATGGATATGCGATATTAAATGTGCCTATACCTTATTTTTCATCTTGAAGGAACATTTTAAGATACCTCAATCACATCACTAAAAAATACTATCTTTTGGGACTACTTAAAATTATCTGTTTATGATATGTGAAGAAAAGAGGGTGTTCCATTTTCTAATAAAAAAATAATGAAAATTCTTGAATATTGATAATTATTCAAATATCTATTGTATCTGAATCTAGATTACATTCTCCATCTCGACTCTTTGCAAGAAGCCAATGAGCCTCGAGACTGAATCTTTCATGTTATCTCTTGTTGGTGCTTCTCATCACCACAGAATCTGTACATGGCTTCGTCTGTCAAACCCATTAGCTTTGTGTGCCTCTTACAGTGTCCTGTTAACATACCTACCACGGTTTTGACAGTTTTCCTGTTTTTTCCTGCTTCCGCTTATTATGTCTGTCGTAAAAGTTGACGAATGTCCTCTTATGAACTGTTTCGCCTGTCTCTGTCCTGGTGAGATTACCCTTCTTTCTAAAAAAATCTGGAACTCGTGTTCTAGGCAACTCTGCAATACACCAATCTCACGTTCAGATTCTCACTAATTCCTTAAGGATAAGAGACAGGTCGCAATTGACATTATTGACATGTGCTCCAACACAACCGTCAGCAAATCATACATGTCCTTCACAAATCTCGATATTTGCATCAAATTACCCAATTTAAATTCATTCTTCAATTGCTCTTCTCCAATGGTAGGAAAATATTGAACTTTCAGGCTCGCAGTCTCCCATTTTAAGTTGATTCCTGAACAGTGTCAGAGTTTTCCATGCATCTTGGGGTTACCATGTTATTTTCATGTTTCTATTAACCCACAGTCGCAAGGCAGGCGGGTGGAGGGAAGCTTGGCGGGTAGAGGGTGGAAGTAAATGGCTAGAGGGTGAATATACCTTGGCCGCACTGGTCTACGGAAAATTATCGTATCAACCCAAAATCAAGTTCAGTCTAAAGTAGTAGTAGTCAGTGTGTGTCAACATGCCCGTTTCAAAATTTGCCAGAAGGCTTTTTCTCTATGGCAATTCTTATCTAAAGTATATCAACTAATCTGAAAAATAAGAGAAGTTGGGTGCATGCGTATGACTTGCACAGATGAAGAATGTATGCGAATTTTTTTTCAATTATGCACATATGAGTGTAGAATCTTTCGATTTTTTGTGGTTTTTTCGTAATTCGTCTGCTGGGTCCCATATTGCTTTTTGCTTATAAACAGCCGAAATTAACTTTCCTTTCATTATATAAATTGCGCCTGGTTGAAAATATCAAAAACAACTGATTCCCTGGTGGCTATCTTGGCGAGTCGATAGGCTGCTTAAGATGGGTTGGGGATCGCTGTGCGGCTGGTTCAATTCAATCGCTTGGTAAGGAAACATAGCTCGCGGGTTGCTTGGAGGGTCGCTTGGAGGGACCATCGGTAACACGCTTGCACTGCGGCCGCGGCTCTAGACCCGGGTATATACAGATACTCGTACTATAGTTTTTGGTATACCAAGAATATATCCTGGTTCAGGCTGTGTGTCCTCTGGTACTCCTTTTGTGATTAGTCTTACCATTATTTTCTTGCTCGATAGTCTTGAGTGGCCTCACTGCCAGACATGATATGAATCTGCTTGCCCTCGACATCTCTCCTGTTGTTTTGTATCACCAATTATATAAATACTTTATATATCTTTTCTTGTTAAATAATTTGACGTTTTATAAACAAAATTATTCACACAATCTCTATAATTTTCAATATCGACACTCGAAAATGGTAAATTTTCTATTTGGCCTCCACCACCCTGGTTTTGATAGCTTTGAAAATATCGTTCCATGCTTTTTATATTCCAACTTACTATTCCCGAATCGTCTTTGACGGTAACGCAATTTTATTTACCGTGCACTATATGTCTCGTAGATCGGTCTGGTGTCGACTCGGAAGTGTCACCTTTTACAAAATTCAAATTAAAAGTATACCCGTCGACATCTCGAGAGGATAAACTTGACAGAAGTGGTTTTTGCGAATCGTCTGCAGTATTTGATATTGCTCTATAAAAAGTTCGTCGACATAGCATATTATTATTTGTCGCTTTAAACGGTTTGCTTTGAGAAAGGTCAGTTACACCGAAAGAGAAAACCAAATTGAAGATATTCAATTTAACTATTCCTTATGCATTTAGCAAAATGGTAAAAATTAACCTTTGAAATAAGAAAGTGATTATTCAAAAAGCCGCTTTAAAAGATTTACAAAATAATTATTTCAGCTGGCACAATTGTTCTTTGTACTACCTCGAGTTTGGCCGCCATTTGTTATTGCTAAAATTTCTTCATTCTTTCAATACCACAAGTTTGTTTTGAAACTTTTGCAATGGATCGCAATGTATCGAACAAAGAATCTGCCTTGAATTCTGCATTTCAAAGGCTTGCGATCAATAGGGAACTTTTCAATGTCTTTTCATTCAATAATATCATCAAGTGGCGTCTAAAACTCCTAATCATCGAAGATTTTTTTTATTATTAACTTGGAATACAAACTTTGGAGTTTCGTATATTTGAAGTAATTTCAAACTTTCTCCATAGCACGCCAACGCGAGTGACGTAGAAGAGTAGTATGTCCAGCTGAGTACTCGTGTATCGATTGCCGGTCACAACAGTTATGCCAATGCAAGGGTTTGTTGGGGATACATTTTCAAATTATTTTCAAAACTGCAGACAACGCTGAATGACTAAAATCGTCTATAAAAATAATACATAACCACACTAGATTCCTATGCGAGAACTATATTTCTCCTCGTTCTCTCGACGAGTCCCTAAAAAAAGAAGAAATACACCGTTGCCGTAATCTTAGGTACTCCCGTCCAAGTTCCAAGTTACAGTTCCCTTTTTTTGAATGACAGATAGCTTTTATCAGATCATCTAAAAGCGATAGGTGGACAACGGTGGTTGCAACCACAAGATATCTTTCGTCTATTAACAAGGTTTTAGTTCACACAAAAAAATACGTACAATAATGTGGTAGGTGTGTCTTATTTATTCTCTTACATAGTAAGTTCATATTATATGACTCTTAAATAATAATTAATAGGGTGTGAATTGAGATATTCAAATTCTCGCCTTAACATCGCTTGAATGTAAGAAATAGTGACTGAAAAGTCTTCGTGTAATGATAATGGCTAGTTAGTTAGAAAAAATATTTCTGGTTGATGAATACCAATTTTTGCTCTTTATTTCGGGCATATAAACATAAACCAGTCTAGAAAAAATTGTAATTACAATTCTTTCGAAATCGGCTTTGATGCCGACGATGCAAGAAACGAGAAGAAATTAGTATGAACCTCCTCTGATCTTGCCTAATTAACAAAAGGCTCCATTCAATGTCTATAGCATCCTTCGTCCCGATTACCGGGAATCGACAAAGAAATTCATTAAAAACATGACAACTAGGAAAAACAAAAATTCACTCGAGGCAACGCTATGTCGAATAAGTTAAATAAGCCGCTTCCTTTCGTATATTTACAAAAAAAATTCAGTGCTGCTATAAAAATTTTGTAGCACGCCGTTCAGCCTGTTATCCTTTCCGTCCTAAAACTATTTGATTCAGGTAATTTTTGTGGCTTATAAGTCTTCCTCCCAACTTTCTACTGAATTTCTCAACATGCATTTGCTAGCCACATTACTCACTCCACGATAAAACATTGATTCCCCTCCCATTTTTGTCTTCAGATATTTCGAATTGTCGATTTGAACTCTTTCTTTTCCTCTTACTGAGAAGGCAACATTTGAATTTATTTTTCAAATTTTTGTTTGCTGAAAAAGAGGAATGCAGGGATAAGGGAAACGAAAAAAACATTGACGGAACGAATAAATAGAGCAGATCAGGTAAAAAAGGAACTTATGCTATAACTAGTATAACTCATAGAAAACCCCAACTTCACGTCCTAAAATACAACTTAATAATGATCTGTTTTCATTCTGTTCGTTCTGTTCCTCAGATAAACAAAAAAATGCAAATTAGCAACTGATATGCAATAAACTTAAATAAACAGTAAGTACTATACTAGAGAATAACATAGGAAAAATAAAATAATCAACTTACCAACCACACGATATAAAATTGTTCACCCCTCGTTGGACGCCAATTTGTAACATTAAAAGCTGGTAGCTAACAATTTAATAGTATTTTCATTGTTTCTAATCTCTAGAAATAATTTACTTCGAGTAATAAATGTTGCTGGATGTCTTTTGCTTACTGATGACCTAAAAGTTCTCAAACGAGTTAAACCGTTCGGGATTGCGATATGCTTCAAAAAGATGTTGATAGTATAGATAAGTGGAGTTTAGATAATACACACAACCAAACTTATATGGAATCACTCAGTATTTGTGACTAAAATATTTTGTAGGGAAAAAACTGGGTATGCTAGTCAAAGTTAATGTTTTTTGCTGTTAATGAGCATGATAACAAAAAATAAGCCACTGCACATTCATTATAATCTTTCAAATTTTGTGTTCAGTAGTGAAATCACGTTACTCCTGTAATTTTATTCCGGTCCAAAGAAGATAATAATGCCTTATGTTGAACTAACAGATGTGCAGAGGGGAAAAATTGTTGTTCTCATTGAACAAGGAATGCCCCAAAGAGACGTAGCAGAGGTAGTAGGCGTCACCCAGGGTGTTGTATCAAAAACGTATGCAAGGTATTTGGAACTTAAAACTTTCAAAAATAGGCCTAGACAAAGTCGTCAAAGAATTACAACTAAACAACAGGACCGCTTAGTGTGCCAAATTGCTAGAAGAAATCCAAATGTTTCTCATCCAGAGCTGAAACGACAACTTCTAGAATATACAGGTGTAAATGTTTCAGTTGAAACTATACGAAGAAGACTTCGTGCTCGAGGATTGTACAGCAGGAGACAGTTACGGGTTCCAGAGTTGTCCAGGCAAAACAAAACTGACCGGCTAAATTGGTGCCATCAACACCAAAACTGAACAATTGGAAATTGGAAAAATGTACTTTTTTCAAATGAGACCAGAATTGGCCTTAGATCAGATGATCGTCAAATTCGGGTTCTCAGAGCTCAAGGAAGACAAGCTAGACTCCACACTGCCAGATCTATCCCAAAATATAAAGGCAGAACAGTAATGTTTTGGGGAGGTATTATAAGAGGAACAAAAACTCCTTTGCTGCCTCTCCAACAAACTTTAACCGGACGAAGTTATGTTGATTTGGTGTTAGACCGGTAGTCAGGCTTTGGCGAGGTGCAGTTGGGGATAAGTTCATCTTCATGCAAGATAATGCACCTCCCCATACTAGCAGAGTGGCTCGAGCATTTCTTGAAACGGAAGGTGTCACCAATTTGGACTGGCCTGCATGTTCACCTGACTTAAATCCAATTGAAAACTTCTGGGACCAGCTCAAAAGAAGAATTAGAGCTCGTCGGAACTCTCCAGGAAATATCGCATAGCTCATTCAAGCAGCGTTAGGAGAATGGGAAAATATACCGCAAGAAAATGTTTACAATTTAATCAGAAGTATTCCAGCGCGAATTGAAGATTGCATAAGGGCTAGAGGTGGCAATCCGGATTATTAAAATTAATAGTTTCCTATTTTTTTCTTGTTTTTTACTGTTTAATTCAAATCTAATTAATTTTCAGAAACCAAAAAAGAAACCATTAGGTTTGTTTTGTAAATTATAATTAATTCTTCAATCCGTATGTGAAAATTTTTACATTAAAATATTGGAAAAAGAATGAATTTTATTTCTAAATGAATTATTTTTATATATTCCATACATAATACAAAATATTAGGTGATTCCATATAAGTTTGGTTGTGAGTAAATTATATTCCAATATAAAAAACTTGTGTTTAACTATTGCGCGGTCGAGAGATCCAGTTATATAGGTAATTAATCGCGAAGCAAAAAAATTATAGGCTTGTGTATAACTTATGATAACTTACGCTACTCCCTCCATATTATCAATATACCTAAAAGTGCTTATCGGTAGTTGGGTTATATTATTCAGCAATCAACAGGCTTCACAAATATCGATTCACTAAATTTTATATAATATGGTATAATTTGTCGAAAATTGGAGTTTGCTGCACGATTATTTAATCAACATCATACATTGTTGAATTTGAATTGGTCAGGAAGTAAAAATGTTTCTCGCACAAATGTTTTAAACATGTTAACTGATTTGAGCATGTAACTTATTTAGTATTCAAACCAAATGAACTTGCTTCATTTTGTACTTTCATATATTTATCCCAGACTTTGCTTTTTTTATGTTAAATTACTATCCCTGTGATTAACATTGTCGCCTGAATGGGCACCTGAAAAAGCTCACAATAATTAAGGGAGAAGAATGTAGATTTTGTGGCATGGAAGAAGAAACATACTTTCGAATTGCACAGCACTTAAAAACCCTAGGGCACATCACATGGGTGATTACTGGATAAAAGAGGAACATTTACCCTAGTTTAAGCCTGCAGATATCCCGAAATTCTTCCGAAAAATAGGACTGAAGGAGCTACTAGTCTCTGAGACTCTCTTTAGAAACTGAGTAGAAGTAAGGGGCACAATAGATCTTTTAGATTTGAGTGAATGTCTACCCAAAATACATGCATACATAATTGGACCCTAGTGGTCTGTTTAGATAGAAATAAATAAAATAATTTTAAAACCTCCATTGACTGAATACAGACTTGATATCATTACTTGATGATTACTTTGAAAATGCTTATTGTTTTATCAACTTCCACTTATATTCCCAGCTTGTCTATATCTTATATTAATTTAGACTTTCCAATGGCGGGAATTTCAGTTTTAAGAATACTTGGGGCTTATTCAAAGTTTCCAGGGTATTGGGTTCGTACAGCACACTTTTATTCCAGATCCTTCTATTGCCTTAGAGCTATATAATTCTCAATGGAAATCGACTAAACCAGCGTAAAATTGTGTGCCACAACCACCGTGTATGTTGATTCTGGTTAAAAAAAACATATAATATTCAAACACATTCAACTCAGGACATAATGGAATTGTAAAGACTCTTGTTAGGTGTTATTAAAAAAGATTTATATTGTTCCAACATGAAACCTAATTTAAAGGTGCTTAAATTAACACTTCTTGCGTGTGTAAGTACATTTCAGGTCAGTTTACATAGTTACGTATTATCAAAGTTATTTACCTATTTCGTTTAAGCCTTGTTAAGACATCAAGGTGACGTCTAAGAAAATGTATTGTTCTTGTTATTTCTTGTAAATAAGTGCAAATTGCTTTTTGGACGATAAAAATAATTGAGATCTATAAATATCAAAATAAATAATCACCGACGTTCAGTATTTACTCAACAGCAATGTCATGTAACAATTAATGTCATATTTAAGTTAATCGTGCTATCAATAGATGTCAAGATAATAGTATTATGCCACATATTACAACGCCATACAAATTTTAAAATGACTCTCCAAAAAGTAGACCGTTCACTAAAAAGAAACATCTACTTCTTGTGCTATATGCACCGACAGACATAGAATTACACTTCTTTATCTCAGCTTTTCAGCAGGTGCTTCTAACATGACTATAAGCGTTTTCGATTATTTACTTTTGGCTGCTAGTAGCAGCTCGTAGTGACCGAATTCCGTTTGTTTATTACCGGGCGTGACGCCTAGTCGTACCTTTCCCTTGCCCCTCAAGCACATACCGAAAAGTATGAGCTTCAAGCCATCTTCAAGCCACGGACATTAAATATTTGACGTTCGTCCGGTTTGACGTTTATTTAAAGGTTAGGATTGTGCCGATTTCGATTTAAACATTTAAACCTTACTAAAAATATCTAAATATGCAAAATTATATTATCCAAAACAATATAATTGGAAACTGTTATTCTAACAACACAGGAAATTCATTGGCATTGGCACATGTCAGGTGGTTTTGAGGATCCTATGAAATCGTGTTCGTTTTGCTTAAAAGTCATGACGACTGAGGCGTCACGCACAAGTGCTTGAAGCCCAAATAAACGAAAGCAACAATTATTGGGAACGTATTTCTCTCTCTCTCTCTCTCTCTTCCATTCTCTCTCATACATAATGAAAGGAATCTAGTTTTAGTTTAGTACACATAGATTCAAAAGTTTCGCATCACCTTCTTCGGATGCGAAGGAATTTTTTTGCGCTAACAATTTTTTGTTGGCTTGTTTATAAATGTTTACCATTTCAATATGTTCCATATTTTTTGCAATATACAGATGTTTACAGTTTTTTTTGTAAGATAACATTTTTAGTGCGATCATTTTAACATTCAAGGCATTTGATTTTTACGATTTTAAGTGCAAACATGAATTGTCAAGTCATAAGTGAGATTGACCGTGCAAGAATAGTGGCTTTAGTTGAAGAAGGTCATTCTCAAAGGTTCGTGGCAAACAGAGTTGGCGTTTGGCGAAGTGATGTGTCTCGTGTATGGAACCGGTATCTCCAGACCAATTATCTTCGTGATAGACCTAGAAGCGGTAGAAGGCGTGTTACTAATTAGCGGCAGAACCGCTATATCCACTTAACTATCCGAAGAAACCCGACCATGGCAATACCAGCACTCGAAAGAGATATGAAACATGCGTTGGGAGTTCAAGTATCGATCTCGACATTACGAAGACGAATACTTGCGACAGGTTTGAGGTGTCGCCGACCAATAAGAGTGCCCAGACTACAACCTGAGCACAGAGTTCGCCGACTACAGTGGGCTTAAGAACATGCGGCCTTGCCTGAAGAATTTTGGAATTCGGTGTCTTTTTCCGACGAGACAAGGATTTGTTTGGTACAAGATAGCCATAGAATACGTGTGTGGCGGGATCCAACGAGAGCTGCTCAGCTTGCCCATGCTCGCCCCGTGCCGCCCTTTAGAGGAGGAAGTGCTATGTTTTGGGCTGGTATCATGTTAAATGATCGCACAGAATTAATTCATGTGGAGGGAACGATGACTGGTGATAGGTATCTCAGAGATATTCTACATCCTCACGTGAGACTATGGCGCGCAGCTGTTGGCAATTCCTTCGTTTTTATGGACGATAACGCCCGACCTCATCGGACCAGAGCTGTAAATGAGTATCTTGGAACTGAAGGGATCAATCGTTTGAACTGGCCTGCCCTATCTCCTGACATGAATCCCATAGAACATGCTTGGGACATGCTTGCCAGGGCAGTGACAGCACGCAGATATCCACCCAGGAGTGTACAAGAGCTTGTTCATGCGGCCCAAGAAGAATGGCGAAATATTCCTCCACAGAATATCAATAATTTGGTAAACAGCATGGGCAGGCGACTTCAAGCTTACATAAATTCTAGAGGTGGAAATACTCTTTATTAAGAGTTCTCATGCAGGTTCTCACTTAACCTTTTCTTTGAAAAGAATCAATTTGTATTTAATTTATTTAATTCCTAAGAATACTTTTTATGTTTAAAGCAAGTTTATTATTGGATAATAAAAATGTTTGACAAATATACAAGTTTTTTTTTTATTGAAACTAATTATTTGATTAATCTCTGATCCATTTATAATGAACACATTTTTTTTTCGGAGATTTAGTGTGATGCAAAACTTTTGAATCTATGTGTATAAAGACTTGTGATCTTTGAAAGTTGGTGACAATATAAAATCTGTATATTACAACCTCAAAGAATATGTATGTTACAATTTTCAAAAATATTTCTCATTGAAACACAACGTGAATGTTCTAGTGAGACTACAACAACTCCATCCTCCACAGTTTGTTGTCGAAAAATCCAGAGTACCCATAAATATAGTGAACATTTGTGAGCAAATCCCAATCCTTCAAGAGATATCCACTTCATTTTATCCTAAAGACCAGTGATAGTATGTATGCTTCTTTATTGATGAGACATTCACTGAGTCCTAGGTTGTTGTGCCATAGGAATCTGTATTGCTGTATTAAACGTGGTATGTATATCTGCGAGATATAACCATCCATTCTGGTTTGTGATAAGAAGGTTTCGGAGTATTTGGGCCCCATCAGTACAAGGTAGATATCATCCGTCCAGAAGCTCCAAGATCATAATTCTGTATAGGAGATGTAACGCTAAAATAATATTTATACATTTATCTTAGTAAAGGGAATGCTAATAGTGACATCCTTACAACTAACCACAATGCCCGCAAATCAAAATTTATATTTACATAAAACCATCTCGGCTCTGTAGTTATTTTAATTATTTATTTATTATTTCAATTTCTTGTAACAATTGTTCCAACGTAGCGTAACGTAATGTAGCATTTCTTCAGAAAACTCATCTTTTTTTAAATGAAATTTGTTAGAATCGGAGTTATGTTCTACATAGTGAAGAATGAAGTGTCCAGGTTATCTCAATTCACTCGAAGTTTTTTTTAGTAATCCCAAATCATTATAAATTTGAAAATTGTTATATACTATATCTTGTATTTAGACATTTGAATGTATTGAAATCTTCTATGCCGGTCGTTATTCTTCAAAAATTACACTTATACCATCACTACGGAAATTATTATTTTTCTATATATTTCCCCACAGTGTGGGTGAGAGAGAGAGAGAGGTGGTTAAAGTGATAACGTCTACATTTAATCAGAAAGACGTCCCCCTTTTTATGATTTTTAACGTGTTTTTTCATGTTTCATATTAGTGACGCCTTCAGAATTATGTGGGGGTGGATAATTTTCATTGAAATGCTCTGTTTAATAAATTATTGACCTATAACACTTTCATCCATCGACATCACTACTATTTTTGGAGAAAAAAAAATTTAAATCGTCGTAAAGTTAAAAATATTAGTTGCCAGGACACCTACCAAAACTCTCTCTAATTTACCAATAAAGTGTCCTGGAGGAGAATAAATCTACGGTAAAACTATCCGAGTTTAGGTTAGATTAGGTAATCTTATTATTTGACTAATGAATTGAATAATCTATTAATAAATGACAAAAGAGGTTGACCAATCAGTTATTTATTGGACTAGCTATTCAACAGATAAAAAAATCACAATAGAAGAAAAGAACGCTGGTGAGCATCAGAGAAGTCTTTTAGGCTTCTCTATCCCATACCTTCCAATTTTTTTATTAAAATTCTACTGCCAGTAGCAACAATAAAATCCAAGAAATATCCCTTATATTCAAAGGCGATAGCTACATCTTTCTGTGATTTCGTAACAGTTTTGTCGGTAAGGAGGCAGACATGTATGAAATGGAACTAAAATTTACATTTTTCTATTCGACCCAAGGAACAGAAGACAATTTTTCCACGTCAGAGTAGAGGAGAGATATTAGATTAAATATCACGTCGGCGTCGGTGGCTTGCCCAACGGAAAAGTCGGGACCGGAAATTGATGACACCGGAAATAGATTGAGTTATTACGTGATGGTGTTTTTTTCTTTTATTTTTACGGATAGTCATGACATTATTTCGATTGAAATATGGTTTGTTTGAACTTGAAAAATTAAAATTATGTTACTGTGAACTGGACTAATAATTTGCTTAATGCAATTTTTTTTCTACAAATTGTATAAATGATATTGATTAACAAAAACTCACTTTTTACGAGTTCTTCTCTATAAATAATTGTGAACAACGCATTTTGACTCTGTTTTGAAGGACGTAATTCAAAATTACCCAAAAGGTATCGATTCCCCCGACGGAGGACTCACTCCTTTAGGTGATGATAGTTTATGCCATATAAAACGTGTAGTTTATTTATTTATAGGAATATTTATAGTACAATTATTATAATTATGAACATTATTTACAAAATTTCGATGAATGTTTTCTCGTTTTTTATCAATTTGTATGAAATGTTCTGACTCCCATAATTGCTTCCTCCAAGTTTTCTGTTATTTTCTAAGTACTGCGGAAGACTTCTTGCTTCGTAATATTGTATACAGTTTTATTTGCAGATTCCTTTTTATTGCTGGCACTCTCTGATACATAACTTAACGCAATAGCTACCGATTTCCATTCGACATGTCGCTTGAAGAGCTGAGACATCAAATCCAGTAATAACTCTCCATTTTGATAACGCATGAACCAGCGAGGATTGAAATTCGTCATGTGGGATCTTATAAAAATTTAATGTCCAGCTATTTTAAAATAACAAACCTTCTCATAGTCACTTTTAGTCATTGTAATTTTACGTGCCATTCCATTTTTGGAATCAGAAATAGTATCAATTATAATCTCATGCCTTAATTCAACATTGTCTATTTTCATTGCACAGAGTTCACTAGAACGGCACGTTCCAGCAATTCCCATTATCATAGATAAATATCATCGGGGGCTTTAAACAGGAAATCATTTACATTTCTTCTTTTTAAAAATTCTCAAAGTTTTGGATACTTGGACATACAGATTGCGAAAATTTTAGTCGCGACATACGATTTACACAATCTGTAATAAATAAAATCTAAAAACTGCTTTTGATTTAACGATTAATGGTATTTAACATTGCTGCCGACAAAAATTGAAAATAACTCTTACAGATCTATACATTTGACAACGGCGGCTAAAATGGAGGGTACTGAACACACACCCATCACAGAGAGGAGAATAATTGCGTACAATTATTATTCTTCTCTCTTTCAAGTAGTTTTTCTGATATTCTTCTTGTCGTACTTGTGTAAATTGTATGTCTCGAATATACTTGTCGCGATCTGTATATATTATGTTTTCCTCTATGAAAAAATATAAAAGTTGGACAAAGGGAAAGAGTCCGGTAACATGTTTTTTGTTGTTGTTGGGTATGTATGTATGTGTGTATGTATTTTGGGGTGACATTCACTGAGACCTAAAAGATCTATTGTGCCTCCTTACTTCTGATCAGTTTCTGAGGAGAGTCTCAGAAACTAGTAGTTCCTTTAGTCCTATTTCCCGGAGGAATTTTGGGATGTCTGCAGGCTCCAACTTGTTCCTCTTCTATCCAGTAATCTCCTAGGTGCTGTGATCCAGGATTCTGAAGTGCTGTGCAGTTGGAAAGTATGTGGATGAAGGTTTCTTCTTCCATGCCACAAAATCTGCATTCTTTTTCCTCCTCCACTATTTTGAGCTTTTTCAGGTGCTCATTCAGGCGACAATGTCCCGTTAGGATCCCTGTTAAAACTCTTAGCGCAGTTTTACTTTGACTCATGGATTCATTTGATCTCAACAGGTTGTAGTCACCCGGAAGAGTCTTTGATTGTATAAGCCCTACTAGATCTCTCCAATGGTCAGATCTTCTCTTTTTCTCGGCTTTACTTATTTCTTCCAATATCACATTGGGGCTGATTCCGCAAAGGGGTTCAGGCCCCCAGAAAGGTATTTCAGTCCCCCTCTTTGCTAGTTCATCTGCTATTTCATTTCCTTCTATTCCAGTGTGTCCAGGAATCCATAGTAAGGTGACTATATTGTTCTCGCCTAGTTCATTGAGTTTGTCTAGGCATTCCCACACCATTTTGAAACTGATTACACAAGAGCTCAGTGATTTAATGGTTGCTTGACCATCCGACATTATGATAATCCTTTGTCTTCTGTATCCTTTATCAATATTGAACTGGACGCACTTTCTTATGGCGTGGATTTCCGCTTTTTCCCAAGCTTTTAGAGTGTTTGGTTTTGGCCCGAACACTCCTATCCCAGTTCCTTCTATTGCTTTTGAGCCGTCTGTGTACCATTGAATGGCATTCTTCCCAAGTCTGGTAATGGTATTTGTATCCCATTAGCTTTTGTTGCTCAATTCCGTAACGAATTTCTTTGAAAAGTTATATTTTTCCATCATACCGTCTTGTGGAATGTCCCCGGTTCTCTGATTTCTAAGAAGTGAGGAGGTGGTTTTATTTAATGATTCCCTCTCTACTTAGTCTGTATCTTGTTCTTTCTGCAACGCTTTCCACCACCATATGTAAAGGGTTGAGGTTGAGAATCACTTCCATGGCTGCCATTGGGCATGTTCCCATTGCTCCTGTAATGCAGGCTAGTCTTTGAATTTTGGAGAGGTTTTCTCTCGTCGTCAAAAGGCTAGTTCTACTACTCCACGCAATGGCTCCATAAGTGATGATTGGTCTCACTATGGCAGTGTACATCCATCTTAGGATTTTTGGGTTACAACCCCATCATTGTTGTTGGGTATCTCAGGTAAAAGAATTTGAGCATGGTTCCCGGTCCTCACATTTTGCATACTCAACTTCCTTTGGCGCCTGCACTAATGAATAATTTTAATATTTTCCCTTTTTTTGAAAATGACAAAATTTCGAAAGATATTTTGTAACTGCTCTAATTAAATGGAACATAATCGAAAGCAGGTTTCGTTTAATAGAATTAAATTCAAGCTCGACTTTCTGTATCTTCCTTTAATAAATCGAGCAATTTTAATTGCTTGAAAGTAAATTAATTAACATCAAAGACCCTACGACTTACAATCTTGATTTAATTTTTCAAAAAACCAGTTCGAGTGGAATTTTAGTAAACTGACGGAAGGACAGAGAGTAATTTTAAGCAAAAATTTGCATTGAAGAAAAAAGGAAGCAAAATAACTGAGATGCATATTTTACAATAGAATCAACAAACAACTTTTCTCAGCTCCACAATGTTTCATAACCACGCTAATCATTCATTCAATAAGTTTTTGATCTACCTGAGAACAATTTTTCGGCTCATTTGGTGTAAACCGGTTTTTGTATTCTTAAATAAGCCAATACTTGCTAGTGGATAGACCTGCAGAAGTGTAGGTACAAACAGGAGCTATCAATTTAAACCACCATTTCATTAAATAATATGTTTTTTCTTGATTTCCACACTCAATCGATTCACCTTTAAATGTTTTAGCTTTCTCAAAATAGTAGATGAATAAAGTACTGTGAACTCCAAAAAATCCCATGCCTCAACCTTTTCAGCTGGCTTTTCAGAGTTTTTGGATGACTTCCTTCGGCTGTTATTCACTTGGCTAAAGGCGAATTTATATGGGGATAGTAGCTAAAGCAAGCAACTAAAGCCAGTTACTTACCAATTAGTATTTACCTACACGACATTTTAGTTCGCTCTGCTTAGTCACTGAATGAAAATGGCATACATTGGACTAAAACGTCTTAGATCAGCCGTAAAAAAGTGTATAGTTTCATCATCCGAGGAAATTAGTGAAGTAATGGAACGTAAACAAAAGAAAAAAAAGCGTATATGGATAAGAAAATAGTTAGCTCGCAGAAATACTCATGAGTTCTTGTGTTCCATAGACATTCTTTCAACCGGTACTCCTGAACAAATTTCAGAGTGGTATCTTCGTTCCAGCGAGTACAGCCATGTCTAGACGTCTTTAGTGCGAATAGTAGTGAACAAATCACGTAGTGGGGGTACCTACTTGTTCCAGTAAATAGACTCTCTTTCTATATACTTGACTAAAATTTTCGCTAAATTGGTGACTGGCTCAAGTACTAAATAAGACGTTTACACAATGCCAGTAGCTAAATTTGGTAAATGGCTTCAGTTATTTGCCTTAGCTACTATCCCCATGTAAATTCGCCTTAACGGAGTTTTTTATTAAGATGTGCAGAGGTGAATCCATAATTCATCTATTTCAAGAAATTCCTTTCATTACACTTAAACGACTCCAAACAGCGCAATGTTGTCAGCTAACTCGGCACCCGCTTCGATAGCAGTTCACGCATGCTCAAACACACTATCCCAGCCAGAATATTCATCACGTCTGATAGTCAGGCTGCTTCAAATGCTCACAGCGTACGAGTCTAATATAGTCCGGAACTACAAACAATACCAAAAACATTTTCTGTCATTCTAACGATGACATTCCAATTATCGAAACTATTCCATTTTGCAGATATACCAAACCCGTTTAACGTTGAATAGTTCAGTAAACGAAGGTGTCAACATGGGCAACTGGTCCAGCAAGAGCAATTTTTTTTAATTTGCAGGTTATGGTAGGCACATTCAATTCCCAAAATGTCAGGTACCTGACCATTGTGGAAGGGTGGGAAAATGGCTCTGAAATTCCAGAAAATCTGTTTTCCCGCAATATCTGCCGAGATTTGACCACTGGAGAATTTTTGTTCAGACGAAAAATAAAGAGCAGTTCCTTGCCCACAAAAATGATCCAAAGCATTTTTTCGAAAAATTAGATAGTTTTCGAGATAAATGGCCCGAACGCCGACCCAAAATTGAGCTCCAGGCCGGCTTATATAGAGCACGCTCTGAGGGCATGACGTCCCCAAGTAAATTACTAATTTTTCAATAACTCGCGTGAAAATCAATATTTTTCAATGAATCGAAGTGAGGGTGAAAGGGGAGATCTTTGGCTACTAAGGCGTGTTTTCATCCACTCCTGAGTCATTGGAAAACCAGGCCAAAATTCGTCTTTGCTAGATTTTTTAATGCTTCCATGGATTTATTCATATTATTTTTATTAATAGTTATTTCAGCCAATCCTATTGGATAATGGTTCTTTGGGGGGTACTTTATTTATTCCGAAACAATGCTACCAATAATTCGCCCGTATTTTTTTGAATAATGTGTTTTCCAAGAGGCGATTTTTGTGGATTTCTGGAGTTTTCCCGAGCGCTCTGGTTTATCGGGAATTTCTCGATGATGGACTGTCAAACCCGCTTATAATTGATATTGGGAGAAAGGTTAGAATATCCTTTTGCTGATGGTATAATTTTTTTTGGCCCAGACCCCTGGGTTTTCGGGAAAATCGGTGAAATTTCCAGTTTTCTGAGGGAAGACAGCTATTCTTCTGAGTTTTTTGAGCAGTTTTGAGCAGTTAAGCATCATACCCGATAAAAGGTCACATTCTGAACTTTTCTTTGACATGTGTATCAAGTATTTTATTTTATGCATTAGAAAGAAATTTGTCTCTAAATTTGTTGTAATGGATGCCTCATTTTATTCTCGCACGCCGCCACGCCACCCATCTATAGTGTGGTCGACAGCGTCTGCTATAGTGCGTGGATGCTTTCTGCTGCATTGTTTGTCAACAACAGACAATTTTACATGTAAACACTATCTCTTCCGTGATTTTTCAAGAATAAATTAGTAGTATTCCAGTGTAAAAAGTGAAATTCAAGTCAATATTAATTTTATTGTTATTATTAAATAATAAATTTTGAAATTTTTATTGATAAATTACACAGGGAAATATTGAAAATTCTTGAGCTTCTTTTTTTTTGGAGCACACGGTGAGGTTTCATTTTTTTAATTAAGATCATTAATATTGTTGTGGGTGAAATGACATCTAATGATTTGATAAATATTGTTCATTCCTGTAGAAAAATGGAAGTCGCAGAGGATTCTAGTACGCCCGTGTGTTTTATTTGTGATCAAGCTCTGACTGAAGACGTTACAACGGTTACCCGAGGACTAGAAACCCTAATAAATGTTAGCAAGACCAGGAAAAACAACCACCATTTGTTCCTGGAGAAGGTATCGTCTGTGGAAGTTCATCGCTTGTGTAGGAAGAGGTATTCGGTAATGAAGAATGGAAAAAGCTATTTTCGCAATGTTAGCGTCTACTTTCAATCCTTTTCGCACACAATCATTCCTAGGATTGGTCTGTCCAATAAAATCAGGCTAGGGTCTTAATTTTAAAGAAAGCGATAACTTTTTTGACCCCGTGAGTGGGTAAGAGATCGATCATTTTCATGTTTCTTTTCATGGCCTTAATTATTTCGCGGTTGCGAAAATGCAAGGTAGCGCCATCTACCATAGATGCCTGGAGGCCTAAACATAGAAATTGGTGTATTTTCAGGGTCGCCCATCCCAGATTTTGGGCTAGAAGTGTCAGTTTTTAAGTTTCAGAAAACTGCGAACTTTTCAACCACCATTTTTGCAAAAAATATTGGTGTAACGGAAGAAATTGTGGGAACAACTTTTGTAGGTAATGAACTGCTCTTCATTTTTTGTCTGAACAAAAATTCTCTAGGGATCGTAGTTCGGGAGATATCGGCGGAAAACGGATTTTCGGGAACTCTAGTGCCATTTTCCGACCCTTCCACAAATTTCAGACACCTGGCATTTTGGGGGTTCAATGTACCCACTATTACCTGCAAATTGAAAAAAAAATTTCCTTGCTGGACCAGATGCCCATGTTGACGGTATTTTTCGCCTTCATTTATTGGACTAAAAGTGTAATTCAATGTCTTTCGTGGCATATAGCCAAGAGAATATTAGTTGTTGCTTTGCAGGAAACTGTAAAGGAAGTGAATAAATTTGAAAAGCCTTCAGGTTTTATGTCAAATAGAATTTTAGTTTGAGGGGATGTGATTATTATCGCATATTTATCGTTTTATTTACTGTATTTGTGCGATATTAATAATTTATCCAGTCCAGAATTATGCACTTTGAGCTTCTGGACGGATGATAATTATCTACCTCTCTCACGCTCCTTGTTTATTACTTAGCAGCGTGGTTTCTCGATTTTTTTCGGAAAAATTAGATGCTCCTATGATATAACTTACGAGAATATTTGCCTATTTTTTCGTCTTTATTTTTTCCAGTAGATAAAATTGTTGATCCATATCATCAAAATGTTTTTGTTTCCTTTGTATCTGAAAAATGGAGAGCGGTTGATTTCAGAAAAAGCTGGTTAAAAATGGAAACCAGCTACCGAAAGTTATTTCTCCGCAAAACATTCAGGACATTTGATTGATTTATTGCTATTTTACACAGTCAAGATGGAGCTTTTTATAACCATTGCCTCCTTGTTCGGTGCTTTTCTATTGTTTTTACGTTCCTTCACAATTACACTACACTCTGATAAAAACCAGACTGCTTAGGTGGAAAATTTATATAGCCGGAATAATCAGAAGTGGAAATTTAATCTCATTGTATGTTTTTTTCACGGAAATTAATTCTTTTTCTCAACTTTTGCTGAAATCCAACAAAAAGTTAATTATTATACCGCTTATAGTAAAAAATACACATTTTTTCCTGAAAAAAATATTATTTGCGAAGCTCATAAAATATTCCTTAATACATCTTCTTGCTGATATCATCGTGGAGAGATGTAAAATTGGAGAGGAATTTAATTTAATTTCAGATGTATAAACTTGAAGTTGTGGAAATTACTCATCAAAAATGTATTGCTTCTATATCAACCTAGTAATTGGAAATGTTCATTTTTTATATTTCAATAATGGGGTGATTATAAAATAGTTATTTATGATACAAGTGCGTGAAGTTATACTTTTGCGCAAGAGTTGCGAAAATGCAACGAGTGCGCAAAAGTATTTCACGCACAAGTACAAAACTTTATCTACAACCACATGAAGAAAAAATATAAAAATGTACTCGGAATGGGTTAAAAAACATAAAAATGAATTTTATATAAACAAATATATATACAGTGAATTCAGACGTTTACACAATGCCAGTAGCTAAATTTGGTAATTGGCTTTAGTTACTTGCATTAGCTACTATCCCCATGTAAATTCGCCTTAACGGAGTTTTTTATTGAGATGTGCAGAGTTGAATCCATAGTTCATTTATTTCAAGAAATTCTTCATCTCACTTAAACGACTCCCAACAGCACAATGTTGTCAGCTAACTCGGCACCCGCTTCGATAGCAGTTCATGCATGCTCGGACACACTATCTCAGCCAGAATATTCAATACGTCTGATAGTCAGGCTGCTTCGAAGGCTTCGAAGTCCACAACGTACGAGTCTAATATAGTCCAGAACTGCAAATAATACCAAAAACAACTTAAGTTACATGTAACTTCTGTGATTCTGACAATGAAACTGTAACTTTGAATGGATGATGCTTTTACTTGATGTAGTGTAGATCCATACTGAATAATGAAATAAAACAATTAAATTTGTTAAAATCTACATTATATTGAACAAATTGTGACGCGTTTCGCTAACTCGTTTGAGAAAGCTACTGTGTTAGCGAAACGCGTCACAACTTTAAGCTCAATGTAATGTAGATTTCAACAAATTAAATTGTTTTATTCCATCAGATAAACCACCACGTTAAAATTTGAAGTGTAACTCAATGTCCAAGAAAAGATTAGTTATTGCTTTTTAGGAAACTGTGAAGGAAGTATACAAGTGCGTGAAGTTATACTTTTGCGCATGAGTTGCGAAAATGCAAGACACGAGAATGCCTTTTTCGCAACAAGTGCGCAAAAGTATTTCACGCACAAGTGTTATACAAAACTTTATCCACAACCACATGAAGAAAAAATATAAAAATGTACTCGGAATGGGTTAAAAAACATAAAAATGAATTTTCTATAAACAAATATATATACAACGAATTCTAATTACTTAAATTCATATTTACAGTAAAATGAGGACAATTATTTGACTGATTATAACATTGGGTAATTTGTATTTTTTTGGTAACAAATATTTTTCACTATTTGTCTGACACTTCTGTCAAATTTACTGACAGTACAAAAGTTTATACCTACAACAAACAACTGAATTCAAGGTAACTAGATAATTTCGTAGCTAAGAAAATAATGTTAAAATGAAAACCCCATTTAAATAGCATTGGTCATTTACGCACGCTTTTGGGTGTTATAATGAAAGTCCCATATAAAAAGCATTGTTCATTTACGCACACTTTTTAACGTATGTATAATGTATGATTTCACACATTTTTTTTGGTTCGTAAATGCCTAATTTTGGAGGTGGCCGTAGATAAAAGTATTTGTGACAATCCTTAAATAATGGGTAATGGGTAAGTTATTTTCAAAAAGTTGAATACATCTGTGCCAAATTTTCGCTCTTTCATGACTTGCGGATTTTAAATGTGTCAACGCAGTTTCATTGCAAAATGAAATTTTTAAGAACAAGTTGGGATCCTGGTTCTTTCAATCCAGCGGTTTTTCAAGTTATGCTTACCTGACTTGATCTTAGTTGATTAAGATCCAGCTGTTATCATTGAAAATTTGGCAAAACAAACATATTCATATAAAATTTACATTTACAATTTCGCGTGTAGCTTCGGCTAAATCATAAGAAATGTGCACAATCAATTATTACATCATTTCTTCATCGCTTTCCAGTGATTTCATTCTTTTTTACTATTACCCAAGCTTAAGACAAAAATTGAAAATAATTCACAAACGCACCACGAGAAGCGTTTACCCCGACGTCTGACTGACAAGTACACTGTCAGTTTTCGATATATTATGAACGTACTCGTTATGTCATCAGTCATTTTTAGTCGAGCGCGAGTTTTAAACTATTTCATTCAAATAATTTTATCTTGATAGGTAATTTCAAGCAGAAAATGTTAAAGACAACCTGGGAATACAAAATTATGTTGCTCAAGTTTTTGTTGAACTACTATCCCTGAATTCTCAAAATATTTGAATTTTTCCATTATTGAAATAGGCTAATAATAGAAAAAATCATTAACCACTGCTAGGAAAATTCAACTCAGTTGGCTAGAAGGAGCAATAATTGTATTTTGGTCTGTACGAGCCTTTGGGAGAAACATTTGGATAAAAGTAGATTCGGTTAGATAAACATAAAATCACACCTAGTATCTGTAGACAGGCAGATTTTTGGACACTCGGTACGTAGTAACATAGTTAAGCAGCAACTTGACTAGAAAAAAAAATTGTTGTTGTAAGAGGAACATACAAAATTCAACTCTATTTCTGTCACGAAAACTAACTCACTTTAAGAATGTTATACGATCTAATTTCTCTTTTACGAGCTTTGTGAAAAAGTCAAACTTTAAAATTCAATTTTGATCCCCTTTATGTGCACATTTTTCTGGATTACGGCTTGGGATTGTTAGCTGAAATTTTCTACAATGAGACTTTGCAGGGAAAAAAATTAATCTTACCTGAATAATGCAGAATCCTAGAACGAGGATGGTTCATTTAAATTAGTGGGGGATGATGATGTAGATTTTTCATTTTTGTCTACCACGTGTTTCGAGGACCCGACCAAATTAAAAATAAACTTTTGTTGATCAAACACTAACTTATTAAATTTGTTAAGTTTCTTTTCATACTTTCCGTTGTGACCGACAAGGCAATTTTGTTAAATGTTTTAGATGCGCGGAAAGTCCTTACCAAAAAAGAGATCGTTGGCGGGATGAAAATAATTTCTTTTTTCCACTACTAGCTGTGAAGTTGACAATTATTATGCTTCTTCCAGCCAACTGAGAAGTTGAATTTCTGTATCAGTGGTTAATAATTTTTTCTACACATATGTCCAAAGGTTTGGAATACGTACAAATAATATATCTACGCCTATGGTGGTTTGAAAACTTGTCTATATTTATTCTAAAGCGTTTTTAAATGAAAATTATCACAAATTTGATTCGTTTTTGTAGCAATTTGGTCACATTAAACTATTTAGGTATTTACACATTATTTCAGTTCTTGTATAAACTTCATTCGAGTCGTTTAAAAATGCCTAGAAACATACAACAGCTGCACAAGACCGGCAGATAACATTGATAGCTCGAAGAAATCGTCTGGAATCTACAAGTGGTATCTCCAGAGAAATTGTTAGGCTTGAAGGACTGAATATTTCACGGCAAACAATAACACGCAGACTAAATGCAGTAAATTTGTATCGTAGAAGACCCTTACGTGTTCCCAAACTAACCTATCAACACAAAATTGTGAGGTTGCAATAGGCTCGAGAAATGGTACATCATGGTCCTAACTGGAATAACGTGATGTTCTCCGATAAATCAAAAATTGGCTTGGTTTCTGATTCACGAAGAACACTAGTTTGGAGGGCCTCAGGACGACAAGCCCGACTAAAAACAACCCAATCGCGTGTCCCATTTGAAGGTGGGAGTATCATGGTTTGGGGTGGTATTATGAGTGGCACACGGACGCCTCTACTGGTTCCGGAGAGAAGAGTCACTGGTGTTGTATACATAGAGGAGGTTTTAAATCCTGTCGTGGGTCTATTCCGAGGGGCAGTAGGTGATAGATTTGTGTTTATGCATGACAACGCACCTCCGCATCGAACAGTAGCAGTACAAAATTATCTGGAAGAAGAAGGAATATCCACAATATGGTGGCCCTCGAATTCCCCTGACATGAACGTCATTGAACATGCCTGGGACATTCTCAAAACACGCATTAAGAAGCGAGAAAATCCCCCTATTACATTGCGAGAACTAAAAGATGCTGCTCGTGAAGAATGGGAGAGAATTCCGCAAGCCCAGCTCGACCATTTAATCGACAGCATGCCAAATCGCCTACAGTCATGCATACAGGTCAATGGAGGAAATACTGATAATTAATTTTATAAAAAAACATATTTTTTATATTAATTTAATTTCAAATGTAAGTGGTCCATTATAGATTTTTCACTCCAAAAGAATAAATCATTTGTGAGCATATTGTTTATCTGGCTTTGAGATTTAGTTAGTATTGGTGGGAGTTGTAGCAAAATGATGTTTGATTATTCAGAAAATTTTTTACATGAAAATAAAAAAAAAGAGATATTCCAATATTCCAAACTTTTGGACATATGTGTATTAATAACCTAGGTCAATAATGGACAAATTTAAATATTTTGAGAATTCAGGGATATTACCTAGTTCAACAAAAACTTTGTTTGCCTAGGAGATTACCATTAACATATTCGATGCTTCGTAAGTGGCAGGTGCTGTTTCCAATATTTGTTTTGAATGATTCTGAATAAATATTATTATTATTATTATTATTATTATTAAATTACCTATCAAGATGAATTTATTTGAATGGAAATACCATTAGCTTAAAATTCGCGCTCAACCAAAAATGACTGATGACATAATGAGTACGTTCATACTATATCAAAAACTGACAGTGTACTTGTCAGTCAGACGACAGGGTAAACGCTTCTCGTGGTGCGTTTGTGAATTATTTTTAACTTTTGTTCTAAATTTGGCTACTAGTTGAAAAAATTGTATATACACCATGGTGTTGAAGACATTTATAAACCTCGCACCTTATAATTTTGGAGCTCGGTGAATAATAATAATAGTCTTCACCACCTTGGTGTATAATATACCATTTTTGTTATGTGTGGGAATGTACTCTTTTAACAAACCTCACTGGAAACTAAGGCTATTACCCCGATCCCTCTTTGGCATTAAAAAGGGTGACCCGTTCTGTGCTAATTGGGCATTTGCACTGTTCTGTTCTGTTTTCTAGCATCAATTTCACGATATTGTCGGGAGTAATTTACCTCTACATGATTTCTTATGTTCCAAGCTTTGACACTCTTTGAAAGGCGAGCAGTCCATCTTTCTCTGCAGCTAGACTCGTATCTCTGCTACCATTTCTCTAGTGTTGCGTTTCTCTTTTCCTCCGTAATTTTTGTTCTGCTCATGACTTGTTCCATATTTTCTTCTTCTGTATACAGTTTTTTGTTCGAGCGCAATTAGATTTAAGGGGATTATTGCATTTTTCACAGAATTTATCTGATGAAAAACATTTATTTCAAATGCTTCGAGTAAGCATAGGGTCTTCGGGGTCTACTCTCTGCTTGCTGGACTACTAACATACTCACTTATAAACTTTCATTTGGTATATTTATCGATAATTGTTGTAATGTTCTTGAACATGTAATTGACCTTACCTAATATTTTAGTAGCCCCATACAAAAGTTGTTCAAAACGACTAAATATTAAAGTTTTTTTTTCAAGTGGATTTTAATTTAAATTTACCTTGAAAGAACGTCCTTTCCCTTTTCGCAGCTGCTGGAAAAAATGTTGACCTCGAGTAAACTCTATCTTTTAATTATTTACTGTAACTTCACATGAGCAGATTATAATTATGAGGTGAGAATAAAAGAGGCAAATCCCGAGTTAAAATAAAAAGAGGAATCATGACAATTTCTCACTGAATATCCATAAAAAATGTTGTATCAAAGACAACTGATGTATGTATTTATATAAAGCTGGCTCTCAACCAAAATCGCAATTGCAGAATTTAAGTACGCTGCACCATGTTGAAATTTTTCATATTTCAAAGGCGTATTTTTTGTGTCGAGCGGCGGCAAGAAAAAATAGAAGCATTAACAAGTAGACATTAATGAAAGCAAGAACGGGATTCTGTTCCAAGTGATGTGCTTCCTGAATCGCTTTTTCTGTTTTATTTTTTAAACCCTTTGTTTTAGTTCTCATCGTATAGCGCGACAAAACGCGTCTGGGAACGATAGAAATAGACGAGCTAAGGTTGATGACATGCTCAAGGTTTTATTTTTGCTTTTCGAATAAACCCTCTTGCTATGTTTCAAAAAACAGGGAAATGATTCAAATGTCTGTAATTAGAGGAAGAGGAATATGCTTCATTGTCAAGACCAATTCACAAAAATTCTATGAACAAAGATTTAAGCTTAAGAAGTAAAAGAAATTTGTACTAAAAAATCATGCTCTAATAAATAAATGAATATTGAAAAGCTAATAAAAAAGATTCCAGAACATATAATTGCTGAATATACAGATTAATGGATATGTTTTTTTTACAAGACTAAGAGTAGAGCTTTCTTCAAGTCGCAATTTGTTTAAACTGAATCTGGCAAGAACAAAAACCTGAAGCCTGCGCCATCGTTCCAAGGCTTTTATGGCAATGCAGAAAAGTCATAGACAGAACTTGGGGTATATGACTCGAAATGGATCACTGGTCTTACACGGTGATAATGCCGATGATCTTATATGGATCAATAGTCTGGCGGAGGGAAACATAAGTGTGACTATATTAACTGCAATCCAGGCAAGCTTTCCTAGTTATTTCTGAGTCAATGAATAGCTCGGGCAAGGCATCAACGGAAGCCCTTATTAGCCTTTCTCCGTTGGAACTTATTGCAAGAGCAGAAGCGATTATGGCAATTCTTAGGATGAGATCCGGTGGCAGAACAATGTTTGGGAAGGACACACACTGATACACCTGGGACAATAGTAGATGAATCCATATTTCAAAGTTCTAAAACAAATCATGTCTCTGGGGCTGATATAAATGAGCCTAGAAAGCGAATGTTATTTAGCCTTAGTCGAAATCCAGTGTAACCTATTATTTATTTAAAATAATAAGGCAAGATAAATTGCAACGGCGACTCAATGTGGAGAGCACCTCAGGTGTGAATTCGGAGACCAAACTAATATCAATTCAGGGAGTAGTCTTACCGGCTCGCGGGTAATCCTACTTTATTTAAGTTATTGAAGTTAATGAAATAATAAATGAAGTTAAGAAACGAAATGAATTTAATAAGTTAATAAATCAAGTTAAAAAATGTTATTAAAGTTAATCAAGAAAGGTAAGTGGGCGCCACCCTGAATAATATTAGTCGACTTGTTTTTCACCTCACAACTCTCTATCAACAAACCTGGAAATGTTGGAAGGGAAGGAATATGAACAACGTTGTTAAATTTACAAGTTGTATAATGACTTTAAAAATATCACAGTAAAAAAATGGAAAAAAATGTTGGTTTTGTTTGTTGAAGCACGTTGTTTTTACATTGGTTTACTTGTTTACTTTCCTTAATTTTCCACGTGTCTGAGATGGAAACTACTTCGTCCGGAATTGGCAGGTACAGGTCTCAGGTACAAAGTTCAGGTACAACTTCCAGGTACAAAGTCTCAGGTACGTCTCAGGTACTAACTTCCAGGTACGAAGTCTCAGGTACTAAGTAAGTTACTAAGTTTCAGGTACCAAGTCGTAGGTAAAAAGTCGCAGGTACTAAGTGCATTCACATTGAATGCACTTTAGGAAAGATAAAGTTCGAGGTAAATCTCTCAAAATAAATTTTAAAAATTAAACCTGATTGTTTCATGGTTCACAGGAGAAAGAAAGCTTATTCTCACTACTCGCTATTAAATTGTTGAACTATGCGATGAGCAATCGACATACGCTATATATTCCTTTCCTGTTCACATGCTCCGCTTCGAGAAAGAATTTACGTATTCGTATTGTTCTTAATTTCTATCTCTCTATAAGAAAGAAGAATTGAAATATTTGACCAATATCAGTGTATACTGATCCTCACCAACGGAGATTATCCGTCGCACATTAAATGTAAAAATTTTGCCTTTTAGCGGTGATCGGTGCTACAGGTTTTCGACGAGAATCACATGTTGATAAGGAAAAAGGACTGGCTACTCGCCGTCCGGTAGATATTTAAATATTCCAATGATAGTGGTCAAATATAACGTTACACCAGCCATTAAAAAAGATATAATGTCGTGAAGAAGCCTACATGAGCACTAAAATTTTGGAAAGCTTAAATTTGAATTCTTCGGGAATAAATGGCAACCTGAATGCAGTTATATTGAAAGAAAAATCTAATATTCCAGAGGACCAGTAATTTATGCAAGAAAACAACTTCTTTATGAAAGGCAGGTTGATCAAATGCGTTCCAAGCATTCGTAGGAGACGTTCAGTTGTCGGATAAAGCAGCTCGATCGCGTTCAAGTATGAAGTTAGTTGTGTTCAACAGACCTAACGTTGAAATTTCGTATATTATTTGGTTATCCGATATCAAAGTCACACTCGCGCCCATTATATACATACGCCATGCATATTAGTGTTCTCACATTGTTTATCAAATGTTTTAATTTTTAGTTTTGAGACATTCGCAACGGATTGACGGAGCGCGCTATTTTTGGTATAAAGTACTAGTATAATTGACAATAACATGAAATACGAAAGTGAATGGTCATAGTCGCACAAGAGGGCGCAGATGACAGTAATTTTAAAGTAAATATAGCAACGTTTAGGAGATGACTGGTACGTAAAAAAGCCAAAACGCCTTAAAACCCCCAAAAATAATAAACCAAACTGGCTTAAAACAGGGCTGCGACAATCGCAACTAAAGTTTGTTGCGCGACTTTTCAAACTCGACGCCGCAACGTTAAATCTTTACTTGGGAATTACACTATAAACTTCACAAAAAATATATCAGATACGAAAATTATCCAAAAAAAGAACCAGCAACCGTAAAAATAATGGATCTTTCGTCAATAATACCGTACAGTTCTGTACTAGATTTCACCACCCTAGACTTGAATTATAAGCTCAATTGGCCAATTGACCAAATGAGAACTTTGCTTTACAAAAATCTCATTTATTATTCGTGTACTTTTTTGGGAATGTGAAAAAGTTTATGGGATATAATTCTGGATTTTTTTTTCATGAAAACTATGAAATTTCAAGTGCCACGTTCGAAACTTAAAGAGAATTCATAATCATAAAATCGAGCAATATAATCGCGGTAGAATCTGGGTAAATAACACGCACCGACTTTCCACCAGCCTGGATTAAGTGGCTGAATAGTATAGACGGAAGAGACCAATGAGTGTGCCACTCGAGACGTGCTGAAACAAAAGGAGGCCGTGACATTGGCAGTCTCCGACATCGCTTTTTGTTCTATACCAGACGTCGAGGGTTCGAAATAAATTTTGTACTCGACTGTTGTTGCCAAATTGTATTCATATTTGAAGAAATATTTAGAGTATTATCACAGTTTCCTTTCCTGTAATATTGTCGTATTTAATAAAGTGTATTATTAATAGATATCGCAGAATAATAATAATTGTAACGCTTTATAAGTTTAAAAAAATATTTTTCAAAAACACTGACCGTTCAACTAAGAAGCAGCTACATCTTCCTGGACTATAGGCCCCGACGGATATTGAATTACACTTCAAAGTCAAACCGGGTTGGAATATCTACAAGATATTTGACACCAACTATTCCGGTTTGCAATTGGAGGTGAAGATGTCGCTACTGTCACAACTTTTACAGTTCCGTTACTGGAAGACAAATACGCCAAAAACGGTCTACAAGTTATGTTGTCCCTTCCAATTGCAAACCAGAAGGATTGGTGTTAAATATCTAGTAGATATGCCAACCCCTTTTGACTTTGAAGTGTTATTCAATATCCGTCGGAGCCTATAGCTTGGGAAGTAGTTGTTGCATCTTAGTTGATCGGTCAGTGTCTTTGAAATAGATATTTACGTAATTAGTTATGAAAAGAGCGATATTGTTCAACAAGCGTAATATTTGCCAAAACGAGCGCTAGCGAGTTCTGCAATTTACGCGTGTTAAACAATGTCGCTCTCTTCATAACGTGTTTACGTACAACGTTTTATCTAATTCCGCGCTTTCATAATATTCAATAAAATCTTCAATTACAATGATAATATTGAAGTGGAATCAAATGGTGTTAGAAGTATTGTTACCATGATAAATTCACCCAGAAAATGGACTCACTTTAAATAACTGTGTCCTGAATAATGTTTTCAATGTTTATAAATCTCAAAATACTATTGAATTAAAATAATGGGTTAATTGTACAGTTTAAATAATGAAATAATTGTCAGTTTTGACAGTACCTACCTAATTAATACATTATTCTTTGAAACTCATGTAGTATTTCTATGTTGAAACATAAACAGTTACGTAAAGTTTTTACATAACTACTTTTCATAACTGATATATGAAGGTTATGAAAAATGTGATGTTACCTAACGTCGAGGAGTGACGTAAAGTGTCACATTTGATAGCGGAATTAGATAAAATATTTTTCAAAACTCATAAAGCGCTAGAATAATTATTATTTTACGATATCTAAGAAATATTTGGTACGACTTTCAAGACACATTGAATTATAACTTGGATCAAGACAGTAATGTAGAATGAACTATATTCATAAAGTGGGCTGTATGTTGTCGTTCACTGCTACATAAAACGAATCGTAGTGGATGGGTTCAGAACTAATTTATGGCGGTTATTGGAAATGTTAGCTTGAAGTATACGCGAAATATTTTACAATATTTGCAACTGAACGATTTTGCACTTAAATAAAAACAATATTGTTTACTAATATGGAATGATAATGAGAAAATGATATAAAAACATGAAAAAGTAATTCCAATAATTATTTTGGTTGAATATCCAAGAACAAAATGCACCAGATTTTATCTTGGCAAACAGGACAAACAGTCTTAGGCAAATGATCAAATAAACTACTATTTTTGCCGGAATAACCAATAAAGCAAATAGGAATGTAATTTATGCTCGAATAGTCACAAATAAAAACCCACAGGACCTTATTTTTTTATTTTCACAAACGTAGGTTCCTAATGGTTTGTGTGGTAAACTTTGGTAGAGTTTGTTCAGTCATCCTTTGCCGTTACGTCATGGGTGACGTATTCTGCTGTTTTACGTATGTCGTATATTACTTGAATGATATTTTACACTTAACCTCAAAATTATAATCAATGACATATGTTAAGAATTCTTTTCAAAATATGACAACTGAACTGTAAAAAGTAACAGATAGAATTTATGTCGACCTTAGATAAGAAATATGTTAATGACGTCATAATTCCGTCTCATCCATTTCATGAATGAGAGAGCAAGCTGAACAATGTATGACGTAACGGCAAAGGATAGCTGAATAAACTCTAAATCATCATTTCATCGCCAAACAAACGATATATTGATCGTGAATACCTAACCTCAAATATTTGAAATGAGAAAATCGGGTTTTCCTGCTTACCCATAATAATTAATCATGTGATAGGTTATACACTAATGCAGGAAGGTCCAAAAGAATAAAGTAACAAAAAAACATTCTTATGTGGATCCTGAAAAATAGAAAAATGTTAACGATGAATGACGAGAACTGCTAAGATAAACAATTTTAATATATTTTTTCCTTTCGGTCGGGTTGAAGCCATTAGCTGACAGGCCAATTTCGACTACTCGATTGCAGCTAGCGCTTCAGGTGAATGTTTTTGGAACCTAATTTTCTATTCAAGGTCATAAACTTCCACTTCTATATGCTAGTCTGTTTTGTGGTCCATTCTGTGTGGGTGCGTTATTCTGTGGTAATATCCATAATTAATTTTGATGCTATTTTTGTAACATGAAGCTCACTAAAAACTACTTAATAAGAATACCTAGTTTTTCAGTGGAACATTTCGCCGTGAAAAGTAATTGTTTTAATTCTGATAACATCTCAACAAGCTTTCATTGGACTTGTACCTTGTTTTCAAGTCTAATCTTAATCTAAACTTGCTAGATATTAGTGGAAACGGTTTCTTACTCACCCAATACAGCCTCTACAGTTATGGCGAGCGCCATTATCTTATGCAAATTGACCGCATTTACTCCAACGCATTCCCGGAAAATTTATCTTGATAGTTGCCACCTTAACCCCTTAACATTACTTAGTCTGCAAAGTTTTAGGCTGGAAAATAAACGGTAATGTACGGACATTTGCAACGTTTAAATAACTTTCACTGGATCCCCAGGACTAAGAGAAGTCGATATAAATCTGCCGCGTATGAACCTCACAAAGATTTATTCGACCTTAAGTAGTTTAGGTGAAACGAATTCTACATTCTGCAGTTTATTATTGTATTGTAAATTACTTGGACGTGGAAAAATACGGTTTTAGTCTTGACAGCCGATGAATTTCATTGCCGTTTATATTGAAACTCATTCATTCCATTACTACAACAGAAAATTTAAATAACGGGAAACTGGAAAATAACATTTTTTGGGTGAAAAATCAATGGTGGAAGTTATCAAAAAACAAGTTTAAATACTATGTTTAATACATTGCACAGTTAGAAAAATATTAACCAAAAAGAAACAACTACACTCCGGGCTATATGCCTCGTTGAAATTGAATTATTCTTCAAAGAATAACGGTATGGTATTATAGGATTAACCAGCTCTCGCAATATGGAAATTACCCTTTAATTTATTTTATTTCAATAATTTTTTTTTGACATCCCAACCTATTGAAACTTTGTATTTTTAGTCACGTGTTTAAAAATAACCAATTAGCAATCAATTACACTGATTAGAATCCCATGGGTAATAGGGTATTTTCCTATGAGCGGAAAAAATTAAAAAAGAGTCGGAGCAGGTACTTTGTGGTACTATTATGCCAGAAATCAATATTTCACACAAATAAATTAAACCAGTGATTTTTTATTAACTTAACAAAAATGGTAATTTTCAAATATTTACTCAGCGCGGGAAAATATGTGAGTTTATTGTGACGTAAGAGGTCTCGCTGCTTGCTTGTTTCTTATAGGCCAGCTCAGGTGGGCGGCCGCAGGTCGAGCCGATGGTTCCGATTCGGCTGGTCAGTGATCTTGTCGCTCGGGATGCGGTAGGCGGAGCGACAAGATCACTGACGTCATAAAAAATCAGCGCGTTTTGGCGCGCTATTTAAATATAAAATTTTTAAAGTTGGTTTTGGCAACTTTCCCGCTTAGTAAAAAATTTGAAAAAAATTTGGAGTACTTAACTGAGGCCAGACAATCTTCTAATGGTGTTTAAAAAAATTGTCAAATACCCTATTATCAAAGGTTATACCACGAGTGCTTCAAATGTTATCGATAATTTTTCCTTTTCCACAAAAACTTGTTTATTTGGCAAAAATATGAAAGCAAACCGATTGATAAAATCACGAGTCCTTTAGAACGAAGGATTTTATCTACATTCGGTTTGTTTGAATGTTTTTGCCTCAAATAAACAAGTTTGAGTGGTGAAAATAAAAAATTATGTGATAAAATTTGAAGAACGAGTTGTATTTGTGAAGATTATTTTTTTCAACAATTGTGGAGTGGAATTTTGTATCAAATGTTCAATATTCTCTTGGGTGTTGGTACTGAATCGGTTTGTGTTCATTTTTCAATAAACTTTGAAGCACTTTTAGTTGTCAATAATGACAAATTCAAAGTAAAATTGGACGTTTCAATGTAAACAAGATATTGTCGATGAGGAAGCCGTTTTATCAGTAAAATACCGAATGATTGGCTTGAATAATGTATTGCCATTGGTTAAAACCACCAAAATGTCAGATTTTGACAAGTGAAAAAATAATCGTTTATGTCTTAGCGTTTCCAAAGTAATTTATAGTATATTAAGTATCAAGAACGGTAAGGGTTGTTTTTATATTGTTCTGTTCGATTCTGTTCATTAAAAAATATCAATCTTCTTATTTTTTTGTTTCTTTTGTGTAATGAATGAAGTAATATATTATTGAGGACCACTTAAATGTATGTAGGGCTAAGATGTAGTTTACTTACCGACGTCTGAACGGTAAGTAAATCACTTACCGACGTCTGAACGGTAAGTAAATCACTTACCGACGTGTTAGACTTAGAAACCAGTAAACACAACCTACCGACCTGACAACCGATGCTGTAAATAAACAAAAAAGATCGATCGCGCAAAAAAAATATTTTTTGTGGATAAGTAAACATGTATGTCAATTTGACAATTATGAAAAATGTCAGTCTCAAGATTTGGAAAACTATTATCTTACCGAATATACCTCGAACATTGATAAATTTTAATAATTTTGTCATAACTTTCCTCAAGCATGTTGCTTTGAGTCAAAAAGCAACACGCTTTCGAAATCTATGAAAAGATTATTGCAAATTATCAATGTTTTTGGTATATTATAGCTGATAATTTTGTCGATTGTACTGTAACAAATGGTGATAAACAGTAGACTATTTCCAATACAGTTACACAGAATTCTTGTATGTATTAGGAAGTATTTGTAGTAATAATTCTAATCAAACTAATAATTTATTTTCCTCGTAAGTACCTACGCTTGAGGTTAAACACACACAGCAAGCTGGTGTCGTATTTTCGACATCAGTCGAAATTTTTCCTATGCGATTTAATTCGAATAAGAACAGTCGCATACGATTCAACGATCGTATTTTTAAACCTTCTTCGAAAATGTATTCCCATGCGATAAATATTTGCACTGGCAACACCGCAAATTCAATCATATCATCAATGGAGACTATTTATAGATAAATAGTCTGCATCATTTCCCTTACAAAAAGCCGACCATTTCTCGACATTTATTACAAATACTTACCACCCAATAATTCATTTAAAAAAATGAGATCTGTTTTATAGTTGTAATCATAGATAACATAACACTGATAGATGGGAATCTGACCCGTGGCACTTCAAATGACGAATTAATTTTACCAGTGGCGCCATCTTACAGGTCGGAAATGAAACTCTAACACATTTTACATGGTTGTGATCTCCGCTAACAGTGGAAAAAGAAGATTCCTGTAAATTTACAGTTTTTCGCGGCTGGCGCCATATTCAAAATTACTGTGATTTTATTTTTATTGCAATATGGCATTTATGGTCCATTTTTTGAAATTTCATTCAAAGTAACTCAACATTTTGATTGATATCACAATAATAACAATCAAATAGTCAAGTTAAATTAAATGAAATGTCAAAAAATGAACCATATAATGCCTGGAGTGGGAAAAATAAAGCAACAATCATCAAGTTTATATATTTTATTTAAAATAAAAAGTACACAGCAAATAAAACGTTTTTTACATCTTTTAATGACAAACAGGAAGAACAATAAATGTAGTACATTATTTTGAATCGTATACGATGTAAGGTAAAACGATTTTTTAAGGTAAGAAGCATTAATAAGTTTATGATTAACAGTGATCAGGAAAAGACGCAAAGTACAACAAATAGTGGAACAGTGACCCTCTCACCGTTATTGTTGAAATACAGAAAAAGATGCATATTGTGGAGTACAAAAATAATCAAATATAACATATTGAAGTTAAAAATTCACAAACATTCAATAAAAATCAATAATCACTGAAATAGGAGAAGGAGGTATTGTTTTCAAACACATAACTTTTAGTAAATACATAATACACAAATATGAGAAGATAATGAAAAAATGGGCATGTTCATCAGTCAACTTAACGCATTGCTTGAATGGTCCTTGCATTCGATCGATTTCATATAATCGAGATAAATGCGACCAAGATGCCACTTTGTTGCTGCCGTTCATCTCGTATTGAAGATCCTTACATAAAAGACCGTTCCTGATCCCCTTTAATAAATGGGGGGGATCATGAAGGTGAACGATCTCTTGAGAAGGATCTCCAACTGTGTAAGTTAGGGGCCCAGTGCGACTAGGTCCTACTAATTGATTCACGGCAGCTTGATTAGTGGCACCTTGGTCACATACAGTAGCGATCACAGTGATACCGATCGCCTGCAATTCTCCAATAATCGTTTAGATGCAATGCACCAAGTCGACTGTTGGTGTGGTACCTTCACAAAAACCAAAATTTTGGGTTCTTCCAAGGTTACGAATACCTTTTGCCATGAATACTAGGGCGTGGTCAGCAAACTGTAACCTTCGCTTCCTAACACCTAAGTCCACAAACCCATCTACAGAATGTGTTTTCAGATTATATTTTAAATGAGGATGGAGAGAAATTTCATCAAACATTAAAACACAATACCTGTCCTCCTCCCCCAGCTTACTGACCTGGATCTTTAAATGTGTGAAAATGTGTTCATTTACACCTGGTAAAAAGGATACACTATTCAGGATTTTGTTTAAAGATTTCCGAGATGGTAAGCTGAAAAACTTGGACAGGAAGCGATATGCTCGGGCAATGACAGTGCAAACAATTTGTCATCTTGGCAGAACCTACGCCCCTTGGGCTTCATACGCAAATTTTTCAGATTTGATTCAAAAAAATTGAGGGCCACTTTCGAGTAATTACCCATGATGTTCACTAACCCTTCCTTTTTAGTAACTAGTTTCACAAAATGTTTTATATCTTTTTGGTCAACATTTTTCGCTCTAAGGCGCTTTATGAGGGTCACTGTCTTGTAAAAATCTTTTTTTGTTGATGCCTTGGCTTCTGCAAATAAAGAAAGTAATTTGAGTTAAATGTTAAATCTACTCATTTCAAAGATATTTTTTAAGAATAACATTGTTTCGTACAAATAAAAAAATAATTTTATCTATCAGCAACTGTTTCTGTGGGCAGATCGGCAGATGTATATTGAAGAAAACATGAAACACATCCATTTCTAGTTTGCTTATGATTATGACTTGGTTTTGACTATCATGACTAATATATTATAATTATTATCTAATTAAATTTGGATATTTTTATTCATATAGCTCACACATATATGATTGTAAACATTTAGGTACATATTTATTTCTTGAAACTACTCACCTTTGAAAAACGCTTGTACCTTTCTTCGAGAAATTCTTTTTTTTACTTCTGGGAGGTGGAGCATACATATTTGCAGTATCTGTAGACAATTTAATCATTTACTAATATAGTACTATAAAACATGTTATTCAGTTTGTTTTTTATGGAAATTAAACAAATCAAATAATATAACAAAAGACACATATAGAAGATATTTTAATTGATACATACCATTATTTGATAATGGCTTGATGCTCTGCAAAATGTCTTCCTCACACACCCGGCTCGTGGATGGAATAGCTGTAACATAAAAATTATGTTAATATTTCTTAGGTACATTGTATGACTGCCAAAATTATATCATAACGAGTTGCAAAAAACTCACCATTAATCAATTCCCTTGAATAGGTTTTGGTTGTTGTTGTCACCTTCCCAACTGGGGAATAAAAAACAGATTCTTTCATCGCATCTACAGAAACTTTGTATCAGTTAAATTATATTATCAAACTTACAAAAATAAATACCTTTATTTTGCTGAAGAGCTGTTACCTGTGCGGGTACCATAGTGGGAAACAAAAAATCAGATCCCTCCTTTGGATTGTAATCTAAAAAAACACTCTAATATGTATAATAACATTCAATAAATAGGTATATGTACAAAAAAATTTACTTACCAGGCAAAAACAGGGATGGCAAAGAAAACCTTTTCAATACCATGCCCTCTCCTTTTTCTACTCTAACAAAGCAGTCCTGGCCAAAGTGACGAGGGCATATTCTCCAATTTTTGTGCCCTGTTAAATCCAAAAAGAGGTTTCCACTTCTCTCCAGCCAAACCGAACGTTGTTCTTCATGGCTCGGAAGTTTAAAGCTGTATAAAAGAGTAACTACTTCAATATTTTGTCACTTTTCAGTTAATTGAACATGTTTTATATTATTAAAAAAAACTTACCGGGTGCACCTCACAGTACCTACAGTCCTCAACTATACATTTTGTTGCCATTGTCTATATATAAAAAAGTCCACACTAAACTAAACTAACACACCGACCTAAACAAAATATTATATATATACAATAACTTGGAAAATTTACTACTAAGGCACAAAATTAACAAAATCGCCTACAACGTAGATAATTCAGACTGGACAGGACACGTCTACAAACAAGTGGTTATTAGGTTAAGTTAAACAGTCGAAGTGGGTGGAAGTATCTTTCAACGGCGTTACAGTTCTCTTCATGTTCTCATTAAATCCGCAATTTTAGTATATTTCCGACCCCCTAGGTGGCGGTACCCTCGCTCGTTCGGAGATTCCCTACCCTGGTTGTAATAAAGAATGAAGTTGAGGAAATTGTGTATTTTGTTACTGTTACTGTTAACTTAACTACAGGGTGTCCCACGACGACTAAGATAAGTGATATATCAGAATTGGGCAGTAGTAGATAATAGGGAACTTGCCCATTTTTTTTTATTTTACCAAAATGTGTGTTTATATATGAAAACACATTATACCAAATATCAGCCCTTAAATCGCAATACTTATTTCACAATAAATAATTAAAGTTGCAATCGCCACCGGGTATATTCAAACGAAGCAGAATGCGCGGCAGCGGCTGTGACGTCACACCGCACCTTGTGCATCGGTAACCATAGAAAGCACCCGGCCGGCACGAGTTTGACAGCCATTTGAAGCATTTCTCATTGATTTTTCACGTGTTGTTTGAATTGTCAGTTCACGATCGCCTGACTCGAAAAGTGCGGTCTGACCTCACAACCAATGGCAGCGCGTTTTAAGAGCAGTTCAAATTATTCAAATTTTAACCCTTTATTTCTCAGGTAATTTAATCGTTATTGGAATTTTTCTTTTTCTACGAAGTTCCTTATGATAATATCTTATGATTTTAATTGTTTTTAAATGATTTTATTTATTTGGCAAGTTCCCTATTATAATTTTGGCGGTGTAAATAAGAGCAAATGTTGCACAATTTCTTGTTATTGTGTTACCCAATGAGTTATTTGTTTTTGGTCACGTGACGTCGCATGCAGAATTATTAATGGGACAACCTGTATATTTGTGCCTTTATGTGTTTCTGCCGTTAATTAATTCCAACTAACTAGCACACTCAGGGTCTAAAGTGATTAATCTAAGAGCTACAGGTACTTAAAGGATTGTAAGTTAAAAAATTCATAATTGAGTCCCCTGTAATTTTCGGCAATCTTACATTCGTACGTAATGATTAGGACAAACCAATATTATAATTATTAATAATACCTGAAAGTTAATAATGGAACGACCTGTATATCATGGAGTAAAATTACATAAAATTGTGTTTTTTTCACAAAAACTTGTTTACCTATTCAATATCGATTAGAAAGTAGCATAACAAATCTTATAAAAAAGACTGCCTATTGTCAAGAAGGCATGATAATGACAAAAGTGCCAATAAGACAATATTGGTTTGTCTTAATTATTGCGTACGAATGTGAGATTGCCGGAAATTACAGGAGACTCAATTATGAATTTTTCAACTTACAATACCCTAAGTACCTGTAGCTCTTGAATTAATCACTTCAGACCCCAAGAGTGCTAGTTAGTTGGAATTGTTTTATCGGGAGGAACACAAAAAAGGCACAGATATACAGGCTGTCCCATTAATAATTTTGAATGCGACGTTTCGTGACCAAAAACAAATACCTCATTGGGTCACACAATAAAAAGAAAATATGCAACATCTGAGACCTAAAAGATCTATTGTGCCCCCTTACTTCTACTCAGTTTCTGAGGAGAGTCTCAGAAACTAGTAGTTCCTTTAGTCCTATTTCCCGGAGGAATTTTAGGATGTCTGCAGGCTTCAACTTAGGTAATTCCGATATATTACTTGTCTTAATCGTCGTGGGACACCCTGTATATAAAAAACATTGTTTCACTGCTTTCCTAGTAGATCTTTATTTCATTATAAGGATGTACATTATACATCTTTTATCATAAAAAAATGAATACAGAGGAACGGTATCAGCTCTTTGTTACGTGGAAAACAGTTTTTATAGTGGATGAGAAAAATATTATATTGTTGACCAGCTGACTGAACAAATTTTATGAAAAATGGTACCCAATCGAGAAATACCCAGGCTAAAAATCTAGCAATATATACCTGATGATATTTTCATCAAATGTCTCCAAAGGTACTAGATGTATGTCTAATTTATCTAAATTATAATTGCAAGTCTACCTTTGATTTAGTTATACCCTTCAATTAACATTCAAGCAATCTCTCTTAAAAATCTTATCTAGTTTGCCTGTTCCGAAGCACAACCTCCTTATTTATCCTAATTTCAAATTCAGTTGAACAATAATTTTCACTGTAGGTACCTAGATACCTAAACCCACACACAAATATACAACTCCATCAATTTACCTAGCAAACGTTGATAGGCTAGTTAACAAGTTTGGAAAACTCTCTAAAAAATATGACGTCTAGAAAAATGTACCGAAAGTATGTATTAGCTATCGACACGTATTTGCAATTGAATATCGAAAGGGGTTATAGAGGCCAGAAGATCCTAATACTTTCAGATAGTCATGACGCACTGGAATCTCTAGCATGTTCCCAGATCAGATCTAAACTAAAACTGCATTCACTGGTCCTGAACCAGTATTTGGAATATTAAAAACTGCTGCACGTGGCTGTACATCTTGGTGGATTCAAACTTAACATCAGTCGTACTGAGACAGGTGCAAAACAGGACCACAGCAAACTCCTGGACACAAAAACCCACAACAGTGCCAAATAAGGAGAGTGACTTGATTACTCGCCAGGTACTGTACCATAAAGAAAGCACAATAATGTATAGATACTATCGGCATATATGGGGAGGAAACTTTCTACAAGTTGTGCATGGCAAAGGAGGAAACAGTCTCTTACATTATCCTCGAATGTGAAGCATTGTCTCATTGGATATATATACTTCTAGGACTAGAGCATCCAAGTGAGGATTTCTTCATAAAGGACCTAGTGAAGAGACTGTTGAGCCTGATTAGGGCTACTGGTCTCTTCACACACACGAAGCAACCAATAGTACAAAAAGCATAAAGGCAGATGTGTCGAGGACTTTAAGCCTCAGACTGATAGTGCCGAACTAATCTATCAATGTATTAGTAAACAAAAACGTGCTTTTTTGAAAATTTAAAAAAATTGAGAATTTTTTCCAAGGGAAATCAATTCCTCGAAGTGCTCAGAATTCACCATAATTTTTTTCAAATTTCCAAGTTACCAATTAATAACATAGTTTGATGTGACCTGTTTGCTTTTGACCATACCCAAAATGAGATAGAGGAGTCCAAGGTTTTTTATTGGAGATTTCCTTCTCTCTAAGGATATTTTTTTTAAATTCCTCAAATATTGATAGTTTTTGAAATATTAACAAAAAACTAGATGATATCTTTTTCTTTCAATAACAATTGCAATTTTTTGTATGCCACATACTTTCGATACCTTTTCTAGACGTCCTATCAAATCGAAAGAGCCAACGCTTATATTTTTAGTAGCTTTATCAAGAATTGAAACGTTTTTGAACTTGATGCCTGGCCTATGAAGTGTAAACCAAATTAACTCTACGAATCTGGCGTGAACGAGATTCGAGAATAGGAAAACAATAATCGCAAATTCTTATTATGAAGCTGCTAGATTACGTAACAAACAACAGTTATACGTATTAGAATAAAAGAAATAAGATCAACACAGTATAATATATATAGGATGATCTATCATTTTAGTCTGTTTCAGTTAAATGTGTCTTCTCCATGTTTTCCCATACAACCCATTTCTCTATTGTAATCATTTCCTACCCTGCTATTCCAATCTTATATTATTATTGTCTTTTCGTTTTCCTCCCTCACTTAATCTAAAACTCTTTGCAATTGTATATAAAATTCTAAAATTTCTTCCTCTGTCGTTCCTTCTACTGGCCCCTATATTTGTATGAAATTGATTATTTCATCCAATTTTATACTAATAACCATATTCTCGAGTCGACTGCCTTAAATTTTAAAACCTTTTTCTTTATTTCTTCCGTAACGATTATTCCTACACCCTCCTTTGCCCTTTGCTCTGGTTTTACTCCTGAATAATATAATGTATGGTTTGTTGTTAGTTGCGAACATCCTTTGTCATTATTCTTCGTTTCAGTTAGTCCTAGAATTTGAATATTATTGTTTTCCACTTCTTCAGTTGATTCTAATTCTTTCCCTGTTAATGTGTCTATATTCCATATACGCACATCTGTACTTTTTCCGTGTTTTGTGGTCTATGTTTTTTACTGTTACTCTGTTGATGATAGTCATTCTCTAATTTCTTATGTTTGTTACTTGTTATTCTTTCGTTTTGTGTTTTGTTATTTAATTTACCATTATCATATACCTTGTTCTCAGCTTGAGTCGTTAGGTGTGTACTAACTTTAATCGTATTGTTTATTAGTTTTTTTGGTTCTGTTCTCTAGTCATCAATTGTAATTTCTCTGAATCATCATTCCATTTCCAAACTATTCCATTCACTATCAATTTCTTGTATCCTACTTTTGTATTTTTTCCCTTTTCTTCTTCTTCTTTGGCTGTTCTTCTAATTGTTTTTTGTATTTCTAATTCTTTTTTGGTAAGATCCGACTCAATAAAAATATGTTCCTGAGAATTTCTCAGTCTACTTTTGTTCCTTAGAATGTCCATTTTGTCAGCGAAGCTTTCCATTTCAATTAAACAGACCTTTTCCACTCGTTTTTGGGCATTTCTCATTTTGACATCCATTTGCAGTCCTTTTGTTATGAAGTTTTCCATAGTTGTCTTTAGTACCTTATCATCTTTTGTATTCAATTCTAATCCAGTGATGACCAAGTTTTTCTTCTTAGTTATTTTTTCTAAATATTCCACTTTGTTATTTAGTGTTTTTATTTCGTTCTCAAGTTCCTGGTTTTCTTGTTTTATTTCCAGTAGCTGTTTGTTGTTCTCGCCGTTCTCCTTTCTTAATTGTTTTATTTCTTCCATCATTTCATCGTTTTTGTTTATCAATTCTTGAATCATTTTTATTATGGTTGTTTCAGAGTTCTCTGTTTCTTCCGCACCTTTTTTGGGTGTTCTCTTAGTTATTTTACAAAAGTATAAATTCAGCACTTCGTTAGTTTGGTAGCTACCACTTCCATAGAAGCGAAGAGCTGTTACTACTTGAAACTATTATATTTCAATAGATAGGTATGTATCAAATAAATGTCTCATATAACTTGTTTTCTACCTTAGTAGAATTGTTCATAACTGATGCTCTTGTATAAGCTGCCAAATATGGATCTAAAATGTCTGTTAATTTGCCAGCAGCTTCTTTGAAAAGTCTGTTCATTTTAAGGAACTACTTAGCAGTCACTTAGATGCCTAAAAGGATGAAGCACCGTTCTTAGCGTTAAAAAATCATCCTCCACAAGTATCACAACAATATTAAGCACTATTTGATGCAGTTCCTCTAAATTTGCCATGGAGATTTGAAAAATATAAAACGTTCTCGCGTCTCTCTCGTCTAACTAATAACTCCTTATTACTATGCTAATTACTAGTATATAGAGTAACAAAAAAGGTACAAAAAAGTAATCAAACTAAAAGGAGGGATGTTAAAGCTATACAAAGAATCTGACAAAACCACAACACAAAGTCAAACCCCAAAATAAATCAAAATTTCGCAAGTGAAATAAGCGTTTCGTCCGCTAAACAGTATTCGAATCAAATTGGTGAAATTTTATCGAATTGGAATTTTATTTCACACATGGAATTAGTTCAAAACTTGTATTGATCTAAATCAATCGAAATATGGGAAATTTCACTAGTGAAATATTTCAAAACTAGCCACCCAAGTGCGAGGATGAAACCTATTGCGGTAGGTGCATTGAGTTATTGCAAAAAAAAACCAGTGACAGTGACTTTTTTGCGTACAAGCAGGGGCTTCATCCTGGCACCTCTTCGCGGTCGGTTCCCTCCATTTTATATGCGAGCACCGCTAACCTATTGGGTAATTGAAAACAAAATGATATAGAATAAAAAACTAATAGTTTATTTTTCTACAAGCGTCAAAAAATGACAAGGTTTGTGCATTGACAACAATATATACCAAGTGACACTTTTTTCGGATTCTTACGTTACCATGATACCGTGCGCGGAATATTTCGCACACTGTATATGAATTAATGAGATTTTTGTATTTCAATCTTTGGAAAAATGAAGCAAAACTCCAAATTATTTATTTTTAAGCGAATAACAATTAAATACTTTTAAAATGATGATAGAACCACAGTATAGGTTTCATATACTGTGATAGAACTTTACAGTAACTTTAGTCATTATTTACAATTTTTACACTAATCGTACAACCAGTACATGAACAAATATTTATTCCTAGGCCAGATGATTAAGGTTCAGCTCGAGATATTGGTGTTTTGCGGTTGAAACACCTCTGATTTTTGAGATAGAAGTGATAGCCTGTGATCCAGAAATTTCACTATCTAAAATTTTATTTGATATTTGAATCTTATTGTTGATCGAATCTTCCACGTATCCTTCGGCCTCGGTGAAAGATTTTCATCCTCCTTGTCTCTTCAAACTACATAAGTATATCACCCCCAGAATTATTACACCTTAAAATAATTATTATTGTTGTCAACAACAGCCACTTTGTTTTCATAGTTAGTACCAGTGAAAATTTGATTAGAAAAGACATTTCAAGTCAGCTCAACACTATTTATAATATTTTAAGAATAGATTATGACGTATGTAGAAAAAATATTGTTTTCATCTCGTGCGCGACCTATTTAAACGCCACATTATAATGGATTGTCTTCTACTTATTTTATAGTGTCTCACCAATATCTGAATATCACTAATCAATCAATAAAATATTTTTTTTTTTAAAACAAGACGTTGACCTAAAAGTATTTGTAGTGTTATTCTTCCAGTAGGTTTGCTATTCAGAAGTGAGGTATTTGTGTGTTGGTTTTTTTCAATATGAAATAGAAGTTAATATTTTCATTGTTTAATTATCTTTTCCTCAACATAGGTAATCGGTACGAACAGCTTATTCTTTTGTAACGTTTCAAAAAATAAACCGTACTACCTACCTGTTTCACTATCCATTTTTATCCTAAGAGCTTTTTATGAAAATTATACAATTTATTATAACCCCAAAGTCAACTGAGCACAAAATAACCTTTAGATTGCTTTTAAAAAAAGTTTTTAAAAGTCCAGAACGATTAAGATTATTTAATGTAAATTGCATGCAATTAATCTACTTTTTCATCCTCGAACGAAATCTTCAGGAGTTTTAATACCCGTGGCGATAACGTCAAAAATTCTAAACGAAATCCAAGGTGAAATCGCTTTTTTACTCAGCTACCCCTTTTCACGTAAAAAAAACTATGTTGTATTCTAGTCGCATAAAATTGTTCTTCATCTGAAACTGGTTATATAATGGTTATATAGAGGGCGTCGAAAATGTTTATAGTTTCTATGGTATTGTGTGTTGGTTCCTTAGAAAATGTTTATAGCTTCTATGGTATTGTGCGTTGGTTCCTTAGAACTTAAAACAGATAGGAAGGAGCATTTACCAAATAAGTTTGCGACCAAATAGGAGGTTGCAAATGGCGAATAGTCGTTTTCGTTTTGACAGTGGCATACTGTTTGTATAGGGTATGGGATATGTGAAATTTTAAATTTGTAGCTTATTGAAATGTATTAAATATAAAACTATAAGCTGTCCTATGTCCTATACAAATAATATTGTCTAGGAGCAATGAAAATACGAATATAGAATAATACTTCTGATAATACTTTCGTTTAAACTTATTTTCACCAAAAAAACTACATAAACAAGGCATGTTCTTTTATTCACCGGTATAGATCCACCAATCGACCAACTGCGTTTTTATATTCATTGGTGGATTGTAGATTGAAGAAATGACGCGTTCATTTATTACTGTTGCATCAACCAAAATTGCAAACCACTCCATCATTGTATCGAGGTGGTGGATAACTTTGGTGGTTCACAAAATGACAGCTTAACCTCAAAAAACTAACGATTTTTTGAAGCAGTAAAAGAAATGGACGAATTAATAAAAATAAATTTAAAATGTGGTAACAAAGGTATTGACGACGCTATTAATAGCGTCAGAAATTGAAAAAATTTCAAGTGGAACTATCAGATGAACTGCTAATAACAACAATCAACATAGGAATAGATTGTCAGTGGTCAGATGATTTAAATAACAACTGCGTTTTTTTATGTACCACAGATGACTCCAACATGTCGTTGCAGCGGAAACTGACGTCATTCAACCAATGGTGAATAAATGATTTAAAAAAAACGTGCCTACAATCTACGTCAGTAAACGTCAACTTCACAAATGAGTCATAATTAGGGTGTTGCAAATGGCGACTTCCGTCGCATTTTCTTATACAGCTAATGAGTGACATTACTCCTTCCTGTCTGTTTTATGTTCTAAGGTTGTTCGTTCTAAGTGATATTATTTTATAAAACAATGTTACATCCCATTGTATTTAATGCCCGTCTTCCGAAGCATGTTTGCAAATACCCGACTTGAAGAAGTACTCATCTAATATACTTTTTGTGTTCATTCATTCGGACTTTCAATGGTCTAGATGTTTCGCCTAAATAAAATTTGTCGCATCCACAGGATATATGATATACACTGTGTTATTTATAAGATGCGACATAGGGATTCCTGTACAAAACTGTCAAACACGAGCTAACTTTTTTACCAAATAGTGTTCATAAAAATATTAACAGATTTAGAAAGGTCGTTGAAAAATAAGTTCAAATGCACTTTTGATTTTCTCAAATTCGCTCTGGTTTAATAAAAAGACTATCAAAAAAGTGGTATACCATTTTCATCACTTTCGAAAACTGAAAACACCACATCAAGGAATCGAACCGTGATACTTAATCATTTTCGGACTTAATAAATAGCCACAAAGAATTAGCCCACACACGTTGGAAAAATTATTATCAAAATATCGCAAAAACAAACAGCAATCAGTATTTCCATTTATATCCGCAACTCCCCAGTAAAAGTAACCTTTTAAATTTAGATTATAGCAAAAGACATCGGGGAATTCTCACACGTTTAAAATTGAATCATGGACGTTTACGGGCTCATCTACGCAAAATAGGTATTTTCAGCACACCTTTTTGTACTTGCGATAATATATCAATAGCTGATCTCAACCATATTTTTTTTGCATGTGAGGATCGACTGACAAAAAGAACAGAAGTTTATAATTCTCTCATAGCCTACAACTTTCCCATGCCTGTTAATTTATGTTCACTTCTGGCAAAAAACGAAAAGGCTATTTTTGACCTACTTATACGTTTTGTTAATGATGCTAAACTGGAAATATAGACTTTTCCTTCAGATTAATATCTAAACTTTCCATACTCCCTGTGGTTAATGGACACCGTCCGAGACCATCTCTCACACACACACACACACGTTTAACTTTCAAATTCCCCGTACTTCTTCCCGTCTGGCTATCTCCTACGCGGTAGTGGTATGAAAATGGAGTTCGACTTTTTTAAACATAACTAACTATCCATTTTTTTATCAAAGCAAAGCGAATTTGAGAAAATTAAAAGTGCATTTGAACTTATTTCTCAACGACCTTTCCAAATCTGTTATTATTTTTTATGAACGCTATTTGGAAAAAAGCTAGCTCGCGTTTGATAGTTTTGTACTGGAATCCCTATGTCACATCTCATAAATAACACAGTGTATACAGTTTTTTGAAGACTGTTCTTCATTTTTTGAAACTATAGATCTTAAATTAAAACTATTTCGAATATTGAATTGACTACCAATTTTCTCAATTCTTTCTGATAAAACCTGAACATTTCAACTTTTCCTAATATTCCAACTATTATCACAACTTGTCTTATTTTTGGTATAGATACACGTTATCCAATAAGTTGCTTCAACATATCATACTATTCGTGCTCTTTTCTTCATCTTTATTTTTTCCAAATAAATTACAACGCAACGTTATTTTGACTTGTATCTTTAAACAAAACATTTTCATACAATTTAAAGCGAACATTTGTGCAATGGAAATAGACATATTTACAGTAGGGAGTACACATGCAGAAAATCGCTCTCCCTAACGACGGACATTCAAATGCAACTACCCGTAACATTTCCTTATTTCACCTAAAACAGTTTCATGAACTCTTGGTTGAGGGAAAGACAACATTCTAGACACACATAAACTTGAAAATCATAGGTAATGTCGTTGTAAAATGAATTTGATTCGAATTTTTAACAAAATGGAAAATAGAAATAAACTCAGTTAGGGCCAAATGAAGGCTGTATCCATTAACTCGAGTGTGAGTGAGAACTTACATTGTCATGGAGAAGAATATTTGTTCACTGAAAATTTCCGTTAACTGAATGGATAAATAGTTTTGAAAGACATGAGGTGCTGTAAGTCCTAAATAGTATGGAAGTTTTATATGTCCTGTTTGTATTAGTAGTTCTGTATAATGCTCTATATTCTGAAATAACTGTATGCTATGTTGGTGCTGTACCTTCTGGGTAGCTATTCTTGAAAATCATAGGATCCGGTGCTTCTCTCGTACGATGGAATCTATCCCGTGCGATCTATCGACCCCCACTGTCGAAATCGACTAATTCTTGAACCTACATGTAAACGCTCAAAATTGTTGCGTTGTTGCCAGCATTATTTGATACAAAAGATCTACTTTCTAGTTATTTTAAGCCTCTTTTTTTGTACGGTTGTCATAATTTTCTGTCATTAATTAATTTTTATATAATGAAACAGGTAGTCTTTTTAGTAAATTAATTAGTATTAATATTGAATGAAAATAAGTCAGTCGTGTTTCACTCCTCACAAAAGAAGTGCCCCGCAAACGGCATGCTTCCAAGTGATAGTCATATAAAAACCTGGAACCCTCTTCGTCAATTCGTACTTACTCCTCTCCCTCCCGTAAATCCTCCACCATTACGTGCCAAAAATAATAGTTCTCCATGTCCATAATAAACACCGATTAAAAACACGGAAAACCAGTAAAACCACTCAAACTCACGACAAAGTATTTTTTTCAACTCTATGCACATGAATTTAAGATGCAAAGAAACAGAGAACTGACAGAATAATTACGGAATGCATAGAGAAATAGTAATTATACACTTATTATATACAAATATATACAAATTTAAATTAAAAAACCTCTTTACTAGGCAAGTGCCAATAAATTCGAGTCTGCTCCTCTATTTCGGACCATGCGATCCGGAGCTTATGATTTTCATGCGATCAATAATATCGGATCACGGGCCAAGAATATAACGACGATCGCCTCCATTCGCCATAAATCTATGCCGCTCATTGTTCAGGAATAGACGTCCTGTAGGTTTTGGAGTCTGTGAATCCTGAAAGTGATATATCCTGTATGCTCTTAAATAAATGTCTATTATGTAATTGTTCTATGGCCTGTACGTTCCGATAGATATCATGAAAATCTTATATATTATGTTATATTATGTATGTCATGTTTAACCTTCCGGAACACGCACTCAATTTTCGTACACGGGCGCACGCA
>CAJUYH010000853.1:56533-72648 GCA_910591685.1 Galerucella tenella | reverse complement strand
AAAAAAAAAATTACCAATTGTCTTGTTTCAATTATCTATTTATTCTGTGTACTACTTTCAAACAATTTTTATATATCAAGTTAATTAATTACTCTAAATCAATTTACCCATTATATACATATCCGTTTGTTAAACAAACACATTCAAATGGATATATAAATATAAATGAGGTTTCACAACCGTAGATATGTAAACATTTGTAACATTTATTTAACATTCACGTTAAGCTGCATTCAAAATTTTTTTATCGCAATGTTTGATTTCAACTGAGAGTGATATATTGAAATGATATTTGAAACTCACCTTGTACATGGAGTCCTAACCTCTTAATTCTCTCATTATATATATGAATATATATTCATTATTGTTAAACAACTTATTACGCAACACTTTTTTTTTTAATACAAAGGTTTGTATTAAACTGAAGTGTATGCACAAACACGCGTAATGAAATGGAAATTAAACAAAGAAAAATGTAAGAGATCAAGATGAAAAGAATGGTGGGGGAATATGGTGACCTTCAAGATGGCCAATGATTGAATAAAATACGTTTATTCTATGTCTATACAACTGAGAAAAATAACTGGATAAAATCTCACGCTATTGAAATTCAAGCCCCCTCCCCCTTCCCCAAGTCAATTTATATTCATCAAAAATAATACTGTTGTAATTGATTCCACGCAAATTTTTTATTTAGTGTAGGTACACTCAGTCTTGTCTATGTTTGGCATGTAAATCAAGTTCAAGGTTATGTGTACATTATTTTAATACTAGTAAGTGTAAAAAAAATAAATATATATTTCACTTAACAATTCACAGTATTTAATTTATGTATCGAAACATTTTTCTTTTTTTTTATATATATATATATATTATTTGTGTTCGAATTGTCAATGACAACAAGTCAAACCGGATGGTGAGAGTGATATTTTTAATTTTTTATGTCCACTGCTTCACTAGGCAAATGTGAATTTTAGAAATACAGTCAAGATATTATATTTATTTTATTATATATGGATATATTGATTGTAGAAGTGGAATAAAGAATATATTTGAATATCTATATGACGTAGGAGAATTTAAATGGCTAGAATTTTTCGTACGTTGACCTTTTTCCATATATAGTTTGCCAATTGGTGTATGAGATTTGTTGGCATGAATGCAGAGGGGAGTTGGTGAAATTTGATTAATTTGTCGCTGGGGCAATTGTGTGCGATCGATCTATCAACCCTATTGTATAACAATTGTGAATGAGTGATAAAACGATTGAGGTTGGTGTTCCATCCAAATTCTTGATGATGATTTACCTTCTTTTTACTAATACACCGTTGTCATTCTATCTCTTTCTGTTTTATTTACAGTTTCGTGTCATCTTCAATTCATCTCAATCCATATTTTATCCAAGTGCATATTGAAACACAGTATACATCAGCTAATAATCAAATTCTTCGATGAGCTGATAATATTTCGTTATATAACGACAATTTAATATTTAATTAAATTATTATTGCAACGTTTTCATTGGGAATCACGTCGTGCTCGCTAATACTTATAAAATGTCATGGAAATGAGATTTGAAATATTGTCTCATTAAATGTCATCTTATTTGAAATGGTGAAAAATGACAAATAGAATTTTCGCTATTATATTTTATATAATGCGAAAATAAATTACGCGATTTTCGTTGCAATTGAATTGGAATACACGATTTATAATACATTTATGCAAATATTGTTTTGTAAAATGGAGATAGTTTGTAAAATAGAGATGGACTTTATTGCCACTTTTAGCACTTGACTTTGAATTAATAACGAATATGTGTTTCGTTTATGGGAAATCGATTGAAACGTAGTATAAACGTGTAACGATACAGGCTTTTGTTAGTTACACAGACTATATACAAAATATAATGACTAAGTAATATACAGGCAATAATCAATATGCCAATGCAAATTTTGTATTCTCTGGCAAAATTATCTGCAAACAAATGGTTGAAATACACATTACATAATATTGTTTCACCCAATAAATTTTGATTGATATCAAAATTTTATTACTTGTAAATCCGCCTTTTATCGTTTCATCCACTATTATAAAAAGTACTGCATGATAAAAGCCAACAATGTAATTTTAAATCACAAAAAAATCCATTGATTGATCAATATTTTTGTTCGATTAAGTGAAAAATATTATTCAATACTGAATAAAAACAATTTTCTATATACCATCAACTTATCAAATTAACAATTGGAATAATTTGTCGGACGAATGTAATATTCGTTTTCTAATGTAAAAGAAAAGAAAAAAAAAATGAAAGTGACTGTTTAATGTTGGACAATTGTAGTAATAGTAAACTTGAATCACAAGGAGAGAATAATAATGGACCGAACGCAGCTATCGATAAACCTGATTTAGGATTCAGACCACATCCAACTTCAGCTAAGCTCATATAACTTTAAAATATTGGATCCAACTGGATTTTTATATATGAATAGACGTATGAAAACTTGATGTTTTTAGAGCGGTTCATATATATGCACACGGGTGACGTGTATCGATCAGCTGATGGCTGGGCCATGATGTGAAAAGTGTTGCAAGACGATCTCTCTCTCTCTCATAGCCAACATAAGAGCCGTCATGTGGCGATTACAAAAAAATAAAATAGCTTGGGGACAGTAAAACATCTGTTTGTTCACACTTTCACTTCAATAATGATCTTCACATTCGAAAATTTTATTATCCCAGATATGGCGAGTCAATAATAGCAGACATTGGAGATACAGCATTTTGTCATTCGTGAAGAGGATCAAGGAAATCATCATCATGCTGAGTGTAGCAAATAAAAAAAAAATTTGAGTATGATCCTTGCGAGAAGAGGTGGAGTAATGTGAGTGGAAAGCAGAAACTAGGAACAATAGTGTGAGGAGAGGAGACATCTCACGATCTTGTCGTGGATTTCGAACATTGTGACGATGGGCATACGTGATTGAATTTTTAAATCGTCAAGATGTTCATATATATCACAGCATACAGCCACTATATAAACATTTGCACAAAGTTCATGCCAATTATGTTTATCATTCCATTATAGGCAATATTCATTTTTTATTTGAAAATGACAAAATCTTAAAATATCCACATAATTATCAGATCTCTAGATAATAATAAAATTATTATTATTATTATTACATCTCTTGATTTTAGTCTTAATTGATTGAAAATATGAGATTAATATCAGCTATAAATGTAAATTTATTGATGTTGATGGTTGTAAAATATTGTAAGGAGTAAATTTTACCATCGTGAACATCACTGCAGTCATAGCTGTGATTTTAAATATTTATTTAGTATTGCACTCGTCATTAATTTACCTTCGCTCTGCTTGAATATGTTCCATAACCTATAAACATTCATTTCATATCTATTTCACTTTAATCGTCAAGTTTTTATATATTTCTCTCATTTTCACAATTGCAATACACTTTATAAAACTGTCTCTATCTATCTATCCATCTTCCACCCTTTCCCTTTATTCATAAAATTCATTTTATAACATATACATACATATTATTTATTTGATATTTTATACATATTGATTTCTTTTCGCCCTCCACCGTTCCTCCAAGACCTCTGATATATCTCTTTAAGTTTACACTGAAGTTAGATTAGATTATTTAATTGCACATTAATATATAAAAGACATAAAGTATAATTTTAGTAAATATAAAAATTAATTTATGAAAGAACTTCCTAATTAATTATTTCATTTGAATAAACTCATTTCTAAGTGCTCCTGCACTTAAAAAAAGATGCAAGAAAACTTATCCATTTTTTTTCTCCTCTTTTCTCTCTCACTCTGTATATACGTATATGTATACATACGTTTCATATACCTGTTCTCTAATGATTTGGAACAGACAAAGAGATAGGGAAGAGGAAAAGCGAATTGTTATTCATTTGATTACATTTAAGTAGTGGTAGAAACGCTGGTTGCTATTATTGATTTTCATTTCCTTTTAGTTTTTCACGTTTCTTCTATATATATATTATTTGAATAACGATGAATAGTCTTTGTAATTGCGATGTTACATACATGGATGTATGCATTTACGTATATAAATTATCGCTAAATGCATGATTTTATATCTCGACAGAGTACTTAATCCGATTAATGTAGATTAGCATAACTCTATATCGGACATTCGATGCAATTTTCAGATAAATGTCATTCACTCGTTCATTAAATCTGTATTCCATTGTCTCACAAATCTCAATTTTAATTGCGTGATTTGCTAAACACCACCGTCATTATGAAAATAATAATCACTATGTGAAATTTTTCATACGTCAATTTGAATTTGAATGAGAAAAACAACTGAATAGACTCTTCATTTGTATGTTTGCTTCTTCACATGATAATACCAACACAAATAATATTCCACATGATCAACTTTATATACAATAATAAAATAAATAAATAATTATATTAATGATTTTGCGTTTGTTATTGTTTTAGCAATGGAAAGTCCATCGAGTCCAGCAGCCACTGACTCAACATTGCCATCAGAGACGGATTTTAGTGCGCCAATATTCGCATTTTTACGGGAGCCATGTAAAGAAACGTCGGAAGATATTGATGGTAAAGCGAAAAAGTCATCAACGGTAACGGCAACGACACCCACATGTCATTCACGTGAATCCGAACTGTTGTTATTTAATTACAATAATGATCAGCATAGCTCGGAAGAAGAATTGGAAGTGATAAATAGCCCAAAAGTTGTTGCATCACAGGGTTGCAGACCAGCAACAGCGCCAGAAAAACGTAAGTGGTCACAGGTGAGCTGTGGAAATGGCGCACAATCACACTGCAGTCGGACATATCAGTCGTCGGCATCGTCGTCGTCTTTATCAATGTTGTCACAGCAGCAGCAGCAGCAGCAACATCAAAAACAACTGGGAAAACCGACAATACAACAGACACATAGGTTAGGTGGTGTTGATATTGTTGGCACTTGCTCTGCGCCAGTTAGCAGAGCCGGAAGGGAAGCACCCGGTTCCAGTTCCAGTGACGAAGAGGTAAACATTTACACATGTATATTTATCATTTTATCCAGGCCACAGTTAATTAGTAGCGAATTATCGAATACATCTCTTCTCTATTATATTCTCTCAAATGTGACATTGATAGTAGTGGCTGAAAGATATTTATTGTTTTTGTTTTTAGGTTCAAGGTCTGCTAAGTTGCAATAATGACAGCATAAGTGTGCACTCTCAACCGGTAAAATTTCATACATCGCCGCCGGTGGATGTGCACAAACCTGGCCGATCATTGTCACCACCGCCAAAGCTCTTTCATGCATCGATACGGGATTCAAGACAACCGCCGAGGCCGCGTTCGAGGCCACGACATCATCCACATCTCTATCATCATCGCCATCATCACCACCATCATTATCATCAATATCAAATTGAAACAGATATTGATACATTGAGTGCATGCAGTCCACGTAAACGTCATCGGCCACCACATCGACAATCCAGGCCGTGTTTGGACTTTGAAAAAATGCAGCAGGTAAATTAAAATAACTGTGATAATAAATATACATTTGCTAATGTCTAAATGTTTATTTACAATCAAGTTAATAAGGAACTTATATGGATAAACAATTATATATCAGTGATAAAATTAACACCAAAATTCATTTGTAATTATGGCAATAGGGCTATATTGAAAAAATAACCTCAAACTCTACAATTTTCCTTTTATTATTTTATTTTTTATTTTTACATGGCTCTCTTCGTTTCTTCCTTGAGAGGGAGGCTTAGCGTTGACAAGCAATGCTACAGGGCATAGAGACGAGGTACTTGCACATGAAACGATGTTAGCACGTGACTAATTAGCGTCTTCCAATTAATGTTTAATGAGACCCTTAAAAAGTAAATCTCGAGCAAACCAAATGCCACAACTCAACTTTTTCTCCTTCGCTATTGCCGGCTTTCTTCACTTCTTCTTCTTTTCCTCCACTATATTTTACTCTTTGTCCTTTCTCCAATTATTTTCTACTGTTATTGATATTGTATCGTTATTTCAACTCACCAATATTTCAGATTATCATTTATTAACGGTTAACAAAAGTTCGCAAACAAAAAAAAATCCACTCTACTCTCACATTGTCTCAATAATATCTTGGGTGTATATTATTTGAGGTTATGATAGACAATAACAGACTAATCCCAATATCAATAAAAATTAGTGAATAGATTTTTCTATTTTCTGGATAAAAATAAAAAAATAATTTTAATTCGAAAAAATTCACAAAAAAAAACCCAACTATCAATTCATAAACTATATATAAACATTTAAGTTTTGGAGATGCACTGGAGTAATTGCGCTTAGTCCACTTTGCTTCTCAACATTTCTATCGATAATAAAATTCCAAAACTAGTTTAAAGCTGCGATTTCGTGAACGAATTCATAAGGATCGATGGTTTGCCCATTCAATTAGGTACAATTTATCAATTCGACAGTAAAAATTCGACAATAAAATAGATTATGAATTTTTTGTAGGTTAGAATATTATTACACACATAGCCTCATTTATACATGTACTTACACCAGTGATATTGAGAAACGCGAGTGAATAGTGATTAATATATAAATGAAATAAAAATATTGCAATATAATCAATTATATATACGATAGTATTATATAAAGATGAAAAAATGTATTTCAACCACATCTGCGTTCCAATAACATCACATTTTATCCTATTACTCTTCTTCACTATAAAAAAAAAAACAAGAAAGAGAAAAACATGATTATCATATATATACATTCTATATCGAGAGGAGACATGCATGTGTATGTGTGTGTGTGTGTGTGTATTGTGCGGTACATGGTGACGTGGAGTACTAGTACAACTCATAGTACGCTATCGTAGTATCCGTAGTATTCTCTCGTCACGTCTCTTCATTGCCCCGCGCCACCATTTCTCTCACCACTACACATATCGTCATTTTACGCCTTTGTAACCCCCTCTTTTCTACCTGAATCGCGCGTCATTTCCCCTGAATGGTCCCCTATCACCCCTTAAAAGCTCAATCGACACCACGCCTCCATCCCACTCGTCGGCCATCTTGGCATTATGTAAGCCCCGAGGACGAGGTTATGTGTTGTCTGGCTCAGTTACTTCTTATATATATACATACATATATACGTAAACATATATATATATATATATATATTCACCCTTAAATTCACTTCTGATACTCAAAATGGCAAAGAGGGAGATTGGATAAAGCATCAATGGTTGAGATGGATAATGCGCCAGATACAACAGAGCCCAATAACGTCACATTGTACAACTTGCCGTAAATGTACTTATGATAAATAATTCATATGTTCTAAACATACAGTTTTATATCATAGTGATAAATACTATTGATATTATTATAATTTATAATGTGTTTTTTTTACTCTTTGTTGTGTGCCATGGCGCAACAAGAAATGTTTGAAAATTTATAAATGGCGCCATGCAAAGCATGAGAGGTTATGTGTACGCGATGGGGAAGATATATTAAGTAGAGAAAGAAGTTGATGTAAATAGTAAGACTGATGTGGACACTGTATATTATGTATTACTTTCACTACTACTGGACAAGCTTACACTTTTATCATGCACTCGAGAACAAAACATTCAAGCGAATAGATATAGCAGTGGCGCCATCTTTTGAGCCCCTTTATCACAAAGCTCTATTAATTTTCATTCTTATCTCAGAGGCGCGGTAGATACTCGCGCGAAATACTTTACGTGCTTGTGGCTAATAACAAGCAATGGTGATAAAGTAAATTCTATATCTCGGGAATTATCCTGATTCTAGAAAGAACTATTTGCATAAATGCGATATAAATCGAATGTTCGCATAAGCCATTAAGGTGAATTATTAAATTAAATTATTTAGTTCTGTATTAGGAAAATTTTATCATTATCAATATTGCATTAATCAGTTTGGATTTATTTCAAAAATTCGATAGACAATTTGGATTTATTTTTATTATATTAATTTAATTTTAAGTCTCGCCATTGAGTGGTTAGGGACAGTATGAAAAAACAAGTAACAGAAATAATTTTTTTTTTGTCAGTAATTTAATTTTTATTTTAATAACTTTTATAAATTTTATAAAATCAACAATATTAAATTTTTATATTGTGTTTTGATGATGTTAATGATTTTAGATCAGGCTCCAATAAATTTGTGTCAAAATCAAGATAAAACATGTCCCTAACCCCTCAATTTAAAAAAAAAACACTTTGTGGTGTAGGTTTGATAATGATACAAAGATGGAGGGTAATATGTTTGTACATGATGGAGAAACACGTTTTGATACCCGGTGATATATAGATTTTTATTTTTTTTTTCAACGAGGTCGTGCACTCTGGCAACTGAACTCAAGTGAAAAAGAAATAGAAAGGTAAGACGAGTTGGAGTTTGTGTCTCACACGTTGCATTAACGCACCGCGTGCGTTAACGTCGTTGGATATTGACCAAAGCAGCATAGCCCTTTTTAATTCACTCTCCCATATATATTTTCTTCTTTTGCTGTCCTTGGTAACGTGCCATTACTCTCTTTCATCTCATTGGAAATGCCCTTCAAAGCCATACAAAACACAGTCGAACCTAACCTTCTTTCTTTGACTACTCTGAAAACAAAATAAATAAAAAAATAAACAATCAAGATAATATTTTATATTGGAATAGCTCCAATAATATAAGATTCTATCTTATTATTATTTATCTATGTAAAAATTGCTACTGCTTAACAAATATTCGCATCTTTTCTTTCTTAATATTAGGAAAAAAATTATGTGTCGATAAAAATATATTTGAGGTTAATAAAAATCTTGTTTGAGCACGAGTAAAAATATATTTATTTACAGTTAATTTACATTTTCGTATCAAAAATTAATATATTTCTTGCGTTAGTTAATAAATATTGTAAATTAACATTAATATTTCAACTAATACGTATTTCTCGAAAATATTTTTTTTAATTCAACAAATGAAAAAATAAACATGAATATGATGCTGTTGGAATTTTGATATTTTCTTTACTTTCATTTTAAACCAAAAATATTATATATTATAATATAAAAATTTTATGTATTTTGATTACAGTTAAAGGCAAGGGCATTGACCACATGGAGACATAGTGGCGAGCATGGATCTGAACTCTCAGTATTTTGCTGGTGAGAATGGTGAGCCGTGAACTGGCTAATCAATTGAATAATAAATAGATATGGCTGGCGATCGGTTCAGAAAACAGAAATACAAATGAAAACAAACAATTAAATTAATATACTATATTAAAATCCATCTGATTCTGTGATGGCGATGACAGGAATTTAAATTGAATAAAGAAATATGCGAGATAAAATATTGAAAATGGTAGAAACACGAGTGCCCTTGGGACATTTTTATTCTCAACCATCACGAGAAAGAATTTTTTTTTCTTTTATTATTTTTTGTTTCATTATTTTTATTCCTGAGAATTAATTATACGGCCAGACGACAAATAGATATTGGTGGAGTTGTTAGTGATGAGAAAAATAAGTGGAAGAGAAATGTTCTATATATGCAGACATGAATACATGAATACGATGATAAGAAGAGAAAAACAAACAAAAAAATAGGAGAATGAACAGAGGGAAAGAAGTAACACATAAAAATATGGATTATGACGACGCACACGCGTGCGCAGTATTTTATTTCCTCAATCACCAAGCACGCCAAATGCAAGTGTAAATATTTAACAAAATGAATATGGTCGTATATGTAATTGAATAAAAGCACTTCATATATAAATAATAAAAAAGAAAAACGAAAAAAAAAATAAACTATCAGAATAAAATAAATACAAAATAATGAAATAATGAATCATATTAATGGAGTTGAGCTTCTAAACAGAAGCAGTGTTAACTCTTTGTGTATTCAATTTAAGAAATGATACAACAGCAGAGAGGAAGAGAAATGTGATGACGATTACAATGATAAAATTTTTGCGTTTCAATGCGAAAAGATTTTATTTTCTTTTTTTTTTTTCTTATTATATTTTTGATTGAAGCTAATTGTACATTTTGGCCCGGTGTACTCGAATGACAATTGATATTTAGATATATAAGACTTAATAAATATAGAGAATTGTATCTGTATGTAAATATTATAATATTTATATACAACAGAAGACGAGTAGTAATAATTGGAATGGAAGTAAATGGAACAAATTTATAAAAATTCGATAACCAAATTATGTAATGAAAACAAAATAAGAATGAGATGAAAGAGTTATTGTTTATTTTTTTTTATCGTTTTCCAACCAATTCTTTTAATTATTTGCATTTAAACAAATACATCACAGATATAATAATAAATAAACAATACTTTGTATATATATATATCTTCATTTTCGATGTGATTTCAATTGAATTGATATTATTCAGATAGAATGTTATATTATTGTGCACCTGATGAACTTTAATGATGAAGTGTGGAAAAAATAAAGAATCAAATTGATAAAGTGATTTTTATGTGCGGTGGAAGACTGAAATGGAAAATTATAAAATTTATCCGCTCACATGCATATCGTTACTTTGTGAACAAGATCGTCACAACTACAAATTACGAAATTTTGCAGGAGTGGCATTTAAAGGTTTCACACAATAAAAAGTATTGAGATCTCGCTCTCATGAAAAAATATTAGAAATCAAAATTGTTACACGTGACTTGGGGACAATGTAAGCGACCAAGGAAACTTAAAGTTTTGTACTTGTGTAAAATGACAATTGGAGGAAATAAACTGAAAATATTCTATCATTTATTGGTCACTGAATGGAACTCCAACTTGTATCTCACTATCACATGATAATATAAACAAATTACTGTTTTCTCATGCTGAAATCGAGAAAATGACAATTTTTTTTGAGTTGTCACGGTCATGTTCCAACCCGACGTTATGTGTGGATTGAAAAATTATTTATTATTTTTGTATATTGAGAAGAAACTAAATTAATTCCCTCCCCTTCCCCTTTTTTTTTACTATGAAATAATTTGATATAATTTTGTCCAGTGATTTTTTTTTTTTTTTTTTTTTCTATATTTGTTGCAATGTATTGTTGATAATAAAGTTTAGGTTACTGTCACACCCCATTTTTGCTCTGTGCACCTCTTTCTCAAACGAATAAATGGTGACAAAAAAAACATAAAGAAAAATTCAATGAATTATTCACAAGCAAACTAAAGATAAAAAAAAACAAACTGATAAAGGAATGAAATATTTCTCACTCAATTTAAAGAAGCAAAGAATAATGAATTAATACTACAAATGTATATCGATTTTGCAACATGAAATGAATTAATTTGGTTTATAAAATAAATTTTTTAATCCTAATAAACATGAAAAAAAAAAAAAAATAAACGAAAAATAATAAATAAACTCAAACATATATTAAATTAAATAAATAATTTGTAGATACACAATTATATTTGTGGTTTGTCATTATTCTGACGCTCAAGTGATTATTTATTAAACTGTCCTGTTAGAAACGATCAACAAATACTTGATGAAAAAAAAAAACAAATAAACACACACAAATAAATACTTGAACTTATTAAGCAAAGCTTTCAATGTGAGATTATACGTAAACTCTCGCGATTGTAGTAATAAGTGCTTAATTATAAGTAGCAAACTGAAAAACGATAAATGAAATAAATCCATTTTAAAACAACGTACGTGTTTACGTGTGGATCCTTTTACTGTTTTTTACATATTATACACACGTACATTATATCCAAAGGGATATTTAAATTAAATGCATTTGTAGATTCTCTCACACCTGATTTCACTCATATATAAATAAACAATTCATTCACTCATTCACAAATACAATTTGGGTGGGTATACGTATAATAAATATAGTAATTTTGTATCCAATTATATTAAATGGAGTCAAATATTTATCTATATCAAACATTAATTTGTTTAAATAAGTCATTTGAATGTAAAGATGCCACCGTGTTGTCAACAATGCAGAACAATTGTTTTACTTATATTCGTGAACGTTCGAGAATAAAAAATTTCACAATCCAATTCAATTCAATTCAAATCGTAAATCAACAATGAAGAATAAATAATATTATTTATTTTCTCATGTATAAAAATATGTATCAATTAAATTGAGTTAATGTAGACCATAGAAAAATTTTAATAATAGTTCGAACAAGAAAGGTCGAACAGTTAAATTGAGGTGTATTGGAAATTCCCAAATCCAAACCTTGCCATTGACAGGCCTTTTTTATTTTTCATTTCATTTTTCTTTTTTTTTCAAACAGTAATTAATTAATATTAATTGATTTATGTATCTACATTTGTATTAAAAGATAAATATTGATGTGATATAACATTTACTTCTAGAATATATCAGATTTCATAAACTAAAATGGTTTTTTTATGCCAATAGCAAATAAATTTCAATCAACAACAATAAATTCACAAGTTAATAACTAATTATTCATAAATACACATAATTAAAAATAAACAAATACACATTTTCACTAATTGGACATTGAACAATTGCCAATAAATATTTTATATATATAACATAGTGATCCACTTCCTTTAAATTTAATAATTGCCAATGAATATCTACTATCCACAACAAAATACCTTATCAGTAAATCCAATTCAATATTCATTCAGCCATATTTAAAATGATCATTTATTAACAGTTAACAAATGCCTCATTAACTACCAACTATTTCAGTTATCTCAACTATAGTTGAAACTCTGAGAACATCTAATGGCCATATACTTGGTATGTACTTCCGGCTTTGTGTCTCGTGGATTTCACTATCTCCCCTTGTCATTTTTATTCCTCCTTCTCGTCGTATCTCTCCCTTATCCATACAAATAACCATATATATATATATTGTTGGTACAAGTACATATATAAATGTATAACAATTCGAGAGCTATCTCACAGACAGTATAATCAGTGTCGTAACTTCCGTGTCATCGAGTCATTAAGTATGATCACTCCCGGAAGTCTCAGTAGGGTAAATTAAACTGTTCACGAGAGCGACATAAAAATCCACTATAGAATGAAGGTATTTGTTGTCCCCTTTCACAATATTTTACTCATACATTTGTCGATGCACTCGCACAACAGATCATTCATCATCATCATCATCATCATCATCATCATGTTGCTTTTTATACCTATAGTATGATAAAAATTTTTTGGTTTAAAATATTTCAAATGAGAGTGAAGTGAAGTTGGACGACTGATGAATGAATTGAAATAAAAAAAATATAAATGACTTATTGTTTATTTATATATGTATGTTAACAGAGAGATGAAACACTGTTTGATGTCAAATAATTTTCGATATTTTAATCATTCATTTATTATTATTTGTCAGTGATATAATGTAAAATAATAATAACTATTATTTTGGATTTGAATGAAAATAGAGATAATTTCAATAGCAAAATTAAATGTTGAGTATTGGAGACAATAGGAAAAAAAAATTATAGCTGAAGAAAGTCTTTAGACACTCGAGAAACAGCAAATTAAATTTTTATTTTCATATTAAATATTTATCATCGCAGTAATAGCAAATAATTATTTAACTGTTTATTTACATGGCAATCATATAATTGTATTCACTGAGATAATATCTAATAATTATTAATGTATTTTTATTTATTGTTTTTTTTTTATTTCTATTTGATGAATTTATTTCTGAAAGATGACGGGATTGCAAATGGATAACAATAATTCACCCGCCATATAAATAAACAGAAGAGAGGAATTAAAAAATGCTCCTGTCTACTAATACTTTAACTACAACTATAGGTATACAACTATTAATAGACAATGGGAGGTGAACGAACTAAATTTAGTTATAACTAGTGGCTTTAACACCATCTCATTGCAATCAGTATCATACAACAGTGGACATCGTGAGATCGCCAGTAAAAATTTCAAATTACAATATAAACTTGGTAATTATTATTGCAGTATATCCATTGCAGATAGATAGAATTTGTTTGCAATGACAGAAATAGTTTTATCGAATAAAACTGAAATTTGTGGTATCTGTTATCAAACTGCCACACGAAAATGTAGCGCGTGCAAATCAGTTTTTTATTGCAGTCCAAAGCATCAAAAATCAGATTGGAAACGGCATAGAAAACATTGCACATCTTTTAAGGTATTTAATTAATTAATTTATTTATACAATTATCAATTGGATTGAATAATTTCGTTATAATATATTGGTTGGAATATTTATTAATTATATAATTTGTAAAATTTCAAAATGTCTCAATTGTCAATTGATATAGAAAATTTTTTTTTTTTTTTTTTCAGGTGTCTCAAGATTCAATTTTAGGACGTCATTATATTGCAACGAGGAATATTGATGTGGGTGAAATAATACTTGAGGAATTGCAATCGCTCGTATCAACACCATTAAAAGACACGTATCCACTTTGTCTCAATTGTTATACATTACTCAACATTTTGAATGCACAATCGTGTGAAAAATGCGGTTGGCCATTGTGCAATAAATGTAATATTCATGGGATTGAATGTGAATTTACAATTAAACATCGTAGTACCAAAGTACATTATCATTTATATTTACAATATAATTAAAAAGTTGAATAATTTTTTAATTTTAATAATTTTTTTTCCACAGATTTCGATAAATAATTTTGAAGTTGTTCATCCAACTTATAAATGCATTGGTGTAATAAGAGTACTAGCGCTACGTGAAGTAAATCCTGATGCTTATAATAAATTTATGCGTCTTGAGAGTCATTGTGATTATGATGATAGTGATGATGATGATGATAAAAAAATAAAGAAACGTTCTAAGAGAGAAAATGAATTTTTCAAGGTCGCACAATTTGTAAAGGATTTTTTCAAGTTGGATGGTAAAGTGAAATTGAATGAAATTGTGAAAATACTTGGAATTATTCAGGTTTATTTATTGATTCAATAATCTTATATTTATTTTTTAATTCTATTTTCTATAGTGATTATTATTATTGAATGTTGAATTATTAGATTAATGGACATGAAGTTCCAACAAGTGAAAATACACACGTAGCTGTGTATGACATTGCATCATATTTCGAGCACAATTGTCACGCAAATTGTACAAAAAGTTTTACTGAAAATGGCGGAATTGTTATTAGAGCTGCTAAAACAATACTGAAAGGTATAAACGATTGATTAAATGATTCATCAATTAAAAAATAAAACAACACAAATGATTCTATCTCCAACTCGATTTTATTGTTATTATCATCATAATTATTGATTATAAATTAATAGTTTAATATAAAATATTTTTAAATATGGATATTAAAAAAATCCACTAAATATTTTTAATTACTTTGCAAATTTTTACGTTATCGTTACCAATTTTATTTATTAATTTTTTCACCATTGTTTTGTCTATTTATATTTGTTTTGGAATTTTTCAGGCCAACACATTACATTATGTTATACAGATGCACTGTGGGGGGTGACAAACAGGCGACATCATTTATTGGAAACGAAATTCTTCAATTGCACGTGCGAAAGATGTCGCGATCCAACTGAATTTGGAACGATGTTCAACGCGCTGAAATGCACAAACAGGTAATGTACTGTTACAATAATGACAATATGTTTTTTCTACAATTATTAATAATTATTGGTCTGTCTCTATACAGATATGCCAGAGTAACAAATTAAAATATAAATTATATTAAATTGCAAAATATTTTTTTATTCAATCGCATTTTTCTATTGTGAAAACAGGTCCTTCGCAGGATCATCTTCGTTATAAAATTTCCTATTTAATATTTGTTTTATTAATTTTTGAAAAATAATTATTTAAATATTCGGGGAATTGTATGTAAATTAATTGATTGATTTATAGTTTATTGTGCTTTGGCTGAGAGTCTAGAGGTAAAAAAAAAAACGATACATAAATATAATATGTGATGCAATAAGAAAAATTAAAATAATTATGAAATATTATATAATATAATTTAATAAGCG
>CAJUYH010000853.1:0-56433 GCA_910591685.1 Galerucella tenella | reverse complement strand
AGAGATTATCTGTAGACATTTGTATAAAATCTACTGAAAAATATTTTTAATTGGGAATATATATTCTCTCTGTTTACAGAACATGCAGTGGATTATTGCTACCATCAAGTTTCACAACAATGGCGGCCATTAATATAAATGCAAATGCCAAATATCCGGATTACATTTGTAATAAATGCCATGAAACAATTATGACATGGGACAATGCAGAAATAATATTAGAGAGCATCGGAATTGAATTAACGACGATGTTAAAAGATAATATCGATGCTTGTCATGAATTTATCAAACGCAACAGCAAAATTATTCATGATTATCATTTTTATATGGTTGATGTTAAGTTGGCACTTGTACAATTAATTGGCCATCAAAATGGCGGATTACCAGCAGTCAATGATGATATATTGAGTGAAAAGATCTTCATCTGTAAAAAATTGAATGAAATATTACGAACTATTGTTCCGGGTAATTCATAAAATATTTAATTTATTTAAAATAACCAAAAAAAAAATACAATTGGCTTCATAAATTAATTTTTTATGCTTTTTTTTTCTTTCTCCAGCGGAAAATCGAATAAGAGGTTTGATATTGTTCGAAATGCATGCTGGATTGGCTGAATATGGCAGACGACATGGTCGAAATGAATTACGTGAAATGTTAATGGTAAACTCATGTATTATATTAATTAACAAAATAGTGTTATATCTTGATTTATATACTATTTTATTTATATTCAAAAACAGTTATCACGAGAAGCATTGACCGAAGCTTATGAGCTATTGCGTTACGAGCCTGAAATATTGCCTGAAGGAAAAATAGCACGTATTGCCAAGCAAAATATTTATGAAATGGACAAAATTATACGTACAATTTGTCAAAGTGAATTGAATCCAATGTAAAAATAATATCTGAAAAAAAAATAAATAAATAAATAAATAAATAAATCAGATATTTTTTTACCTACTCATAACATATTATTATCAATATCGATTGTGAATAATGTAGATATTTGTGTTGTAAAGTTGGAGTATACACCGTTAGGTAAGGGAATAAAATGAGAGAGTAGAGAATATAATGAAATGGTAGGAACAATATTTTATTTGGGGTGGGAGGTGAAATCCCGAACTTATCCGAAGTTCACTCTCTGGCTGGGATAACTATATACTCCAATACACTATTGAATTCACACACAAACACCAATGAAACTTTGATTGGTTTTCTCGTGATGTTTAACCCTTCTGCAATATAAAAAAGTTAGCCGGATATTGTATAAAATTATGGATTAGCAATACAATTGCTATGTAAAGTATCACAATAACACGAGGATATATAGAGATAAATATATAAACGATCGTGTGAATGATGGCGATAAAAATGTATCATTATTCAAACGCAACAAGTGAAAGGTTGAATGAATTAAATGGCGTATAGCACATTATATCGTATTGTTTCAACAACAAGGTGAGTTTTAATATTGTCCATGTGCACTTGTTATCAAATTCAAGTGTTTTCTTTATGTGTGTCGGTTGTATATGTACATGCATGTTTGTCAATTTGCCAATGCAATGTGAATTCATCACTAATTCAATTGTTCCAACAGCAACCAACCAACATATCAAATAAAAATTCTTAATTATTCAATTGAATCAATATTTAACAATGATAAAGAGTTACAATATTTATTTATTCGTTTGTCACATGAGACAATTTATATTATTATTATATATTTTATATGTTCAATATTTTAATATTGAGTTGAAGCTTTTGGAGGAATTCATGGTGAGTAAATTGCACGTATAACCTCAAATATATTTTTTATTCTTCATTCATTGGATAGAGAATTGTGAGCTGAATGATGGAAATATCTGTGTTTTTTTTTTCTCTCTCTCTCTCTCTCTCTCGCTCTCCTGTTTGCTGTGAGTCGATAGAATTGTAGGCATCAATAATTTCTTCAATCATATTTCATCAATTACAAATGTATAGACACATATATATATATATATACATATGCTTCTTTTTCTTTTATCTGCTATATACTTTCATACAGTTTCGCAAATGGAGGCGCCAGGATCGTTGTCATCCAAAGTCTCGTGTGTTTTTTTTTATTTCTTTCAGGATTGGTCGTCGTGGTTGTTGCATTTTCCATCTTCTTTATTTGCTCATTTATTGTTTTTAAACTCATTTTCTTTATCTCACTCTGTCATTCAATGTCTCTTAATGTAGACAATTTATAATACTATTTGTTCGTTTTATTTTCTCGTTGACGCAATACACAAATCATCTGTGGTCAGCTGTTGTGTCAAGGATTTTTCATCGTGTCCAACCAACCAACCAACCGAAAGTTCGCTTGTGAAATTGCAAATTTCACTTTTTCTCATTCCTTTTTATTTTTTTTTCCTCATGCTCTTTTTTATTTGAAATATATTTTTTTCATTTATTTATCAATACCATCACATCAATTTGATTTATTTAATCATATATTTGCACACATTGTAGAATTAAATACAGTTGGCAATTAATAATTTATATTTAATAAGGTGTAATCAAAAATATTTTCCGTTCTTTTTTCTATTTTTTTTTCTTTTATTTATCATTCGTCATTGCTATTCGTATGATTATGTGATATCCTGTTCGTTGAAACGATCATATTATTGCACATACACGTCTATCTACCTTTATATCAATGAGTCATGTGATAAAATAAAATTCCCAAGACAATAGTCATTGAATATTTCGTGAATAAATAAATATATATATATATATATATATATATATATATATATATTTATATATTTTGTCTGGATTTTCATTTATTTCTTGTTTTTATCCATTTTATTATCGTGTAACAATTTATCATTGCTTTCAATTTGAATAATAAATATATTTCTCCTTATTGTAGATTGTAAATAGCAATAAAATTTTTCGCTGGACGAAGAATGTGATTGTATAAATAATTGAAACGACCAAGGATAGTAACTACCGCGTTTCACTAAATATACAAAACCGAAGATACACAATTAAATATAAGTTGAAGAGAAATTAAAATGATTAAAGAAGGTGAACCTGTGAGTGGCGGTTGCAATACCGAACCACCACGACCAAGACGTTATTTTCCACGATTCTCTTTGCGACGTCTTTTATATTCCAGTCCACTAATTGGACGTAGAATGGTCCGAACACCAAGTTCAACTAATAGAACAGCAAAAGGTAAAGAAGAATAATAATAATAAATTCCACTGTAATTTAAATGCCTATTTGATAATTATTATTCATTATCTGTAGCAAACGGCCGCTCGCAGGATGTTGAAAAGGGCGATACAAGATCACCAAATTTACAAAACAATCAGCAATTGCAAAATACTGAATTGTATCGTGCTTCCAGTCGTGGCTCAGTATTATCAGCAGCTGGAAAAAGTTGTGAGAACGGTTTAATGGAGTGTCCATTGTGTTTTGCTGAATTGCCATTTGAATTATTTCCAACAATTCAATCATGCCATCATCGTAGCTGTTACGACTGCTTTCAGCAGTATTTACGCGTTGAAATATCAGAATCGCGAGTTAATATCGCGTGTCCAGAATGCGCTGAGCCAATGCATCCAAATGACATCAGAATGATATTGAATAACCAAATAATATTTGAGAAATATGAGGATTTTATGGTGCGTCGTGTGTTGGCAATTGAGCCAGACGCAAGATGGTGTCCAGCGCCTGATTGCTATTTTGCCGTTATTGCAAGCGGCTGTGCGTCGTGTCCAAAATTACGATGTGAACGTCCCGGTTGCGATTCATATTTTTGCTATCACTGCAAAGCACGCTGGCATCCAAATCAAACGTGTGACGCAGCACGCGCCCAACGTACCCAACATTATGATCGCAGTTCATCATTAAGCTTTAGCCAAAGTGATTCACAGCATCGTGATGATATCAAACCGTGTCCAAGATGCCAAGTTTTAATTGTTAAAATAGATGATGGTAGCTGTAATCATATAACGTGCACTGTTTGCGGTGCAGAATTTTGTTGGTTATGTGTCAAAGAAATTAGTGATCTCCATTATCTCAGGTAATAATCATTTATATATAAATATATATATATATATGTTTTTATAACTGTGTAATCAGATAAGAAGTATTTTTGAGATAGGAGAAATATTGTGCAAAACATGAGGCAATGTTAAGATTTAATGGCGGCCAATTTTTATGATGAATTGAAGTTATTGTATATATTTTTTTTGTTTCTGCAATTTTAGTCCATCTGGTTGCACGTTTTGGGGCAAAAAGCCATGGTCAAGGAAGAAGAAAATTTTGTGGCAGTTGGGAACACTGGTGGGTGCACCAGTTGGTATTGGGTTGGCTGCTGGCATTGCTGTGCCCGCAATGATGATAGGTAATTGAAATTCAGAGTTGTGGCATGTTTATGTTTGATTTCTTTTGTTTTTTTTTGTTTTGGTGATTATTGTGGATTTTAGTAATATATAGAAAACAATATTATAAACAATGGAGTAAATCAATGGTTATGATAATGATTGTCAAATTACATTGGAGTAAATGTCGATTGTTGCTGACTTTTTTTTTTTTTTTTCAAAGGAATTCCAGTGTGGGTGGGACGAAAGCTTTATACACGTTATGAACGTGCGAATAAACACAAGAGGAATGTGTTGATTGCCGGTGGTGTCACAGCATCGGTGAGTTGACAAAATATTTATATTAAAATTTATTTCTGTTTATTTATTATTATTTTTTTTCCTCGCAATTTTATTTTTTCTGGTTTATTTCAAGGATTTCAAAGATAGCAATTTATTATTTATATTCGAAATGTTTACAATGAAACAGTGTAAATTACATGTGCAGTTGACAATTGAATTGATATTTTTGCGTCTATTTCGAATTTTTAATATTACACCGTACGAAACAAATAAATTTTCAATGTTATTTTCTATTTTATCGCTTTATTTTTCTTTCTCTTCTGTTTTGTATTGTTCAATGACAATTTATGATTCATCTACAGATATTTGAAATAGTGTGAAAGTAAAGTAGATGGTAAATGGCGAAAATAGAAAGAGTATAAAGAAAACATTTCTCTCTTAAAGGAAAACATTCTAAATTTCTCACCTGGCATATTTATTTATTATTTTTCGCTTTCATTTTGCAAAATTTTCATTATCTCTTCCTCTCCCTCTCTTATTTCGCGGTGAATACATACGCGCGCATGCAAGTACACAACCGATATTTATTTTTAATAGTTTTAATTCCAACTCGCAAGCTCATAACATGTTGAAAGCCTAAAAAAAAAGTGAACGCTTTCATTTTTGGTTTTTTTTTTAATTTTTATCACTTTCCATTCTTACTTTTCATCTGCTGGCATCGTTAATTTTTTTTATTTTTATTTAGCACACTAGTTTCTCTTTTAATTTCGCAGTCTTTACAGTCTACACTTTCAATAAATGACTCAAAACTCGTCTATGGAAAACAAAAAAAAAACCTAAAAAAAACAGTTGTTGAATAAAATCTCTCTTATAAAATTATACCATCAAATATTTTTTTATCATCAAACGTTCTTTGAGAAGCTCCCTTAATAACAATTACACACATATATATATTTATATAAAAATGTCCTGAGGACTTGAAAATAATTCTCCAAAGTTATTTAAAGAATAAAAATATATTAAATATTTATTCAGCGCAAAGAGGGAAGAAAAATCATTGGAAAAAACCGAAATTCCTAATTTTTACTGCGCAACATTAGCAGTTTCAAGTGTAAGCACACCATCATTATGCAAATCCTCCAATAAATCAATGAGTCTTTGTTCAGTAAGTGGATCGCCCAGTGCAACATCAACTGAACCAATGCACAATAATAGCGCGAGTAGCTGCGAACGTCTATAATCACGATTCAAATCATCTCTACTATAGCCCAACTCTTCAAAAATATTTAAACCCAATGTTTTACACGTATCAACTAAAGTCAACCAATATTTATCCAATAAACCGTCTGTATGTCGTCTACGTAATTCTGTTGGCACTGAACTAACCAATAATAATGCAATATCATTTGTTGGGCGACTATAAGTAACCATTTGCCAATCCAATATGGCACATTTGCAATTGCCATCGTCATCATTTTTAAACAATAAATTATTACACCAAAAATCCGTGTGGGTTATTAGTGCTAATGGATCTTCAGGTGCCAATAATGATGATATTATTTCTTTTGTTCGGGGTCTCAATGCGAGCAATGATTCGAGTACCGCTTCCAATCCTGGTCGTCGTTCGAGAAAACGTGCCAATTGTGGCAAACCACGTTCAACCAATTGCTGATAAGAATCTGTTGCACGCGCCGTTTGAAATAAAAATGAATAACGCTCTGACAATGGTTTGCCCTCTTTCACTTTTAATGTTAGTGATAGCGCGTGTAAACATGCAACAGCGCTCAATGCCGCTTCAGCTTGACGCAATGTCAATCCACGTGAAAATTCAGCGCCTTCAAACCCGCGTGTACGTAAATTTTCCAATATTAAAAATGATTCGGGTGGCTCAGGTGTGTCCTCAGTGCCACCTGCCGGTTTATAATGTGCATGGACACAACTGGGTATTGGCAATTCAATTGTTGGATTGTCAGTCAATGACAGTTGTTTGCGTTGAAATGCCTCCAAGTCGGGCACGACCTAGAAAAACATCAATCATTAATGCTACATAAAATGCTTGATATATATATATATTTTTTTTTTTTTACATTAAATAGTATCGATTTTTTATTTATTTCTCTACTTATTATTATTATTGGTATATTTTTTTTTTCATTTTTTTCATCATTCCTCATTTATTTTATGGACTTACTTGAGTGTAAAATTTAATTTCACGCAGATCAAATTGTGCTTCGGTGACGAAAAAACGACTAAATGGATCCTGAGGCAATAATTTAACGATAACACTCAATTGCGATTTAATTTCGGGTTTAATTGTGTAATCAACTGTTACTGCGAGTATATCACTGAGAACAGATTCGCCAGCGGTGCATCCCGGGCTCACATCAAAATCATCAACGATTATCTCATTATTATCAGCACCATCATTGCTACTATTGCCATTATTAGAACCATGATAAATAGTTAAAATATTCTCTAACCATTCTTTAGTTACTGGCCATTCAGTTGCACCAGATGCATCGGTATCTTCACTGTCCGACATTTTTCCCTCCCTTTTTCTTTTCTTTTTTCTTTTTTTATTGTTCTCAGAGCACTACGTATCCGAGAAGTCCTCGGAAAATTGGAAAAAAAAAAAAACAAAAAAACAAAATGAAAACACGAATAATAAAAAAACAATTGCCGTTGTATTTTATTCTCTGGTTGCAAATTAAAATTCTTCCGTACACCTTTTTTTCCTCTCTCCTGCGATTTTATGTTCAGTTGCATCAACCAACAACATACTACACTCTGGTGGGTGCGACCGCCAATAATTTTGCTTCTTCTTTTTATTTCTCCTCTATCTCTCTTTAAATTATTTATTACCACCACTTCGTTCGTTTCGTTCTCTCTTTCTCGCTCAGTTACGTTCACTTCCGTTTTTATTCAACCAGCATCGCCCATCCGGCTCCGTCACACCTCGTCTCTTCTCGTCGCCATCATCCTCTTTAACTCTTCTCCTCTTCTTGTCTACCTTCCACCCACGCTTATTCCAATACTCCAATAACTTTTAAACCAAAATAACAGAGAAATATATACTAAATAATTATACGCAATTATTTTATTTTTAATAATAAACCAATTTTTTAATATATTGAATGACAATATAAATTTATTTTCATCTATTGAATGAAGAGAAGTGGGGGAAAAAAAAAAAAAAATAAAATTCTATGACACACCTGGAATATCTGTAGACAATGCTATCGTGACGACTCCCGGCGCGCGAATAGTGTACACGATTCGGTATATTGCAAGTGTGTGGTGAGCAAGGGAATAGAATTTGAGATAGAGTGGGAAAAGGTAGGCGCTTAGAGTTGTGCGCGCACTCTCCTCCCTTCAATCAATATCATTTCTCCTCCCTTACCTCCGCTACACTATCAACTTACTGTCTCTCATTTTATCTTTTCGCCTCGCTCTTTCCCTCCTGATACTCTATCATACCAATAATAATCAAGCAATATCTATTTTCATCTGATAAAATCATTAAATAAATATATGAACAACATTATGTATAATATATTTATTAATAATTAAATTAAATTGATGACTGTATTTTTATATTTAATTTCAGGTGCTTGTATCGCCTGTACTGGCTGGTTTGGCAGTTAGTATTGGTGTGCCAATATTACTTTTTTACGTTTATGGTGTTGTACCAGTGTCATTATGTCGTAGTGGCGGTTGCGGTGTTACAACAAATGGCAGCGGTGTTAGATTTGATTTTGATGATGAGACAGAATTAATGGGAACACTTGGCGGACGATATGCCGGTGGTAAATAATTTTTTTTATCTCATAAATAGATTAATTAATTATTTATTAAAAGTATTATATAATAATTTAGCCAATGCATTATCTAGAAAAAGACCAAACGCTATTTTCAATATCAATTTTAGTTTCATATGTAAATTAAAATCATTCTATTTCAATTGAACATTTAAAAGATGATGGTTCTTTTCTTTTTTTTTTTTCAGATGCAGCGTCAATAGACGTAGCGTCGCATCGTGGCGGCAATCCATCAATTGGTGAAGCGTCATTGTCATTGGGTAGCGGAAGTCAATTGGAAAAATTGGGACGTGAAAATGATCGTGAGAGCGCGAGCAATGTTGCATTGGCCGGTACAAGTATTGCCGGTAGTATTGGATCAAGTGTAATGCCAAGTGGACAGAGATTGGAAGTGCAGGCTGATGTTACATCAACGCAACGTTTTAGTCTTTGTAGTGAAACGGCCTCGGCTGCCACGAGTTTGTCCGAAAAATCGGTTAATGCATCGATTGCCGCTGATGATGGTGCTGCGTCCACACGTGCCCTCGCTGGATCTGTACTAAATTTCAAGGTATATAAACATATCTCTGTGGGTAAAAAATATTTTTTATTATTTTTTTCTTTTTTTATTGATTTGATAAATGGATTTGTTTGTTATTTTTATTTATCAGGTTGATGGCGGTTCTATTGGCGGTGGGAGAAGTGGCGAGTGTGACCCAACTAATTTATCATCAACAGGACAAATTGATTCGGCTGGGCAAGCCGCGTCATTGAGTTCACTCGATGAAATAGCGCCAGGTCTTGCTAAACGTGCCAGACGTCGGCCAACATTGGATCGTCAGCACAGTGACTCGAGCAGTTGGACTATTTATGGTGGTGGTGAGGACGGTGGTTCGGAGCGAGTGAGATTTGATGATCATGTGAGTTTCATTGAGGCTGATCAAGAGCCAATGGGGATTGGAAATGGACGGGGTGCTCGCAGAAAGCGAAATAAAGAGTGTGAACAGGATGTTGATGCGCAAAAATCAACGAGGTAGAGCAAAAAAGAAAAAAAAAACGAATGAAAATAAATATTATTTTCTTGAGATTATTTCTTATCGATAATAATTTTATAAATATTTATGTTTTATTTTGTTTTAGATGTGCGAATGACGAGAATGAAAGTGGTGATGTGGCGTTGGAGGATATCCCACGTGAGAAAATAAATGTGGCGGCGTTGAGAAATGTTTTTTTTCACAGTTCAAACTCGTGTAATGAAAAACGCCTGCCGATAATTGAAGAGCCGTCATCAATATCGTCCTCGACGGCTGTACACATTCTAATTCCACATGAGGAGAAGAACTGTGACAATGTGTTGCAACATTGTACGGTGGTGGAGCAGGGCGAGGATGTGACAGAAGTGAAAGTACAATGTTGAATGTGGCGACTGGATACAACGATATAAAAAAAAAAAAAAAAGTAAAGAATTGAATTATAAACAAGGAGTAAAAGTGATGGAACAATAAGAGAGGTAGAAACATTGTTAAATAAAATGACAGCAGATGACAGGCATAAAGACGAAAAAAAAAATATATATATATATACATATATAATATAAAGACTGACAAAAGAACACGCATGTTAATTAACATTTGAAAAACAATTTTACATGACAATATTATATAAATTGGCATTGAATATACACGAATTTTTTTTTTGTTGATGAAAAAACAAATTAGTGTCTAAACAAACGAAAATTAAATTAATAGATAGCCAAAAAAAAAAAAAAAATGAAAAAAAATATGAATGAACAGAAGTCCCGTGAACTTAAAAATTCATTGATGTTGATTGACATCAAATCTATGGAAAAAAAAATATATTTTTTCCAATTAATCCCAAAGTGTGTATGATTTTTTATCGATACAACAGATAATATTATTATTTATTGTTGCCTTTTTTTTTTTTTTTTGGGTCTACCATCATCGTGTGTCGTCAGGTCTTCTCACACATTTAATTGAATAAACATTCGTTTTGTATAAATTAATTGATTAAGTGATTGTTCGATTGCATGCATTGAAATACTATTCGTAATACAATTCCGCATTATTGTTTTATCATAAACAAACACACATTTGTTAAATCACGTATGACAAAAGTACATTATTTCAATATTAATCATCGTCTTCGGCAATGAATGTCTTAAGCTGTCATTAATTGACAAAAAAACAACAAAAGTAAGAAGAAATGTTTCAATGCAAATTAATAAAAATATATTTAAATATACAATTGGGAAGACTATGGAGTCACGTACAGCACGCGCCAAACAACAATCGAAACCCCGTGAATATTCCTTATTTGTTATTTTTTTTGTTTGCATGCGTTTTCTTTTCTTTTTTTTTTTTATATGGAATAAATGAATGAAACGATTTAATATTAAATACAAAAAAATTTGTTGTAAATATATATTAAACTTTAGATATACATGCTTTCAAACGAATTAATGGTAAAATAGATATAGGAAGAATAGAGAGGAAGGTGAGAGTCGGAAATACAGAGGAAAATGATAAAAGAAAAAAGCATGTGAAACGAATTTTATAAACGTGAAAAAGTGTTAAGTGTATTTTTTTTTTTTACAGAAAAATATATCCATGCACGTCAGTACACATTTGTCGCGAACAAGGAATGATCTACGAATTAATTAGTAATTAATAAATAAATAAATAATTGCATTATAATATACAAAGTTATAGCAACATGCATATATACACGTGAGAGTGCAACAAATAAAATTTATTGAAACATCTGCCAGTGAAAAAGCAAAAAAAATAATCAAATTGTTATATAAAATTGATTGATAATTAAGAAAAATCCTTCCTGTAAAACGCTTCCAATGATTAATAATATGACGAAATTATAGCAATTCAATTGCATATTGCTCAACCCTGTGAGGAAAATAAATCAACCAAAAGTCGAGCGGAGGTGAAAAAAAAAAAACGAATAAATTAAAGTGATGAATTTTTTACATTGTATTTCTGTATTTTTTAAGATATAAAAATTGATATTGATGCCAAAAATTATTTCCACACACACACACGTACGTGAACATCTCATACTATTGTTTATTATTGAAAGGAAAATAGAAAAATAATTGCATAAATAAATAATGCAAAATTGCCGAATGTAATTTTTATTTTTTATTTGTTGTTGATTGAATTTCAATTGATCAATGCTTGAAAGCAAAGAAGAAAAATAAAAAAATTCTTACATATAAATGGCAGATGTAGATTAATATAATTAATCAACATATATATTAGATTAGTAAGGAGACAATTGGAATAATATTTTGTGTTTTCCTCCATTTTCCCTTTCATTTTTCTTTTCATTTCATGAATGACTGATCGGCTTATTTTCTTTTTTTTTCTCTCTATTGAATAATGGGTTATTATTTTTAATATTATTCCTCTATCTAATACAATAATCGCATGAAGCCTAATTCTAGCCTGTTGAACGTCATTAATTCATTATCGATCAATAATATATAAACAATCATATATTTATTGTGGGCTTACTCCGGACACTGACCAAGTGAAAAAACTTGATTTTCCACAAATTGTGATTAAAGTTTACCAGTTTATATAAAGTCAGATTTGCCTTGTATGCAAACACAGTTTTTACATTAAATGTATAAATGTATAAAATATGATGACCAAGTCGACTTGGTTATTTTTCCTTGGAGTAAAAAGTGCTTAAATTTACCATGGTTGTCGGTTAATTTTTCTAATAATGCAAATTAGTGTTAGTAGTGATTTCATCATATTAACTCAAAACTTGCAAATTTTGACTTGGTCAGTTCTTGCAGTGAGCCCATATATATACACAGAATAACACCAATATATTATAAAATGAAAAAAAAAAGTATATGTAAATATATATAAATGAAAAATGTTTTTGGTGTTTATATAAGTTTTAGTTTATTTACACGATAAAAAATAAAACAATGAATTTGTATTATTAAATAATAAAATAATAATAACAATAAAAAAATAGTTTGATGACGATAATATATAATTTATTTATAATTAATATTTAATTTATTACAATGGTTTTGCGGTTTAAAATATTGATGATTTTTTCATTAATTCATCAACTTTTAATTTAAATAATTCACTTTGAATTGGTTCATTCATTTGACTCAATGGATTTTTAACAACATATTCAACATAAACTTGACAGTACAATTGTTGCAATAATTCACGTACATTGTCAGCAGTAGTATCGGTATTTAATACAAATTTTAATCCTGATGGTGTTTCTAAATAATGCAGAGTATATTTACTTGTTTTGTAATATAAAAAACCTTCTTTGGGATCCAATGGTGATATTTTGTTGACAAATGATTTTATTGAAAATAGCATACCGTACATTAATTTAGCCTCCTGTTATTAATAGAAATAAAAAAAAAAGAAAACAATTGTTGTTAATTATTTTATAAATCAAAACAGTTAAAATGAAAATAGTGAAATATGAATTTTTTTGCTTTCATTCACCTCCTCTTTGGTTATTCCAGATATATTCAATCGATTCCACTCAGTATAATATAATAATGTACCATTGCGCGAAAATATATATAAATTATGAATTGTCATTTTTGTTATTAATTGTAAAACTATTTACACTCTATTTGACATTTCATTTGTCACTTGTATGTCAAATAAAAATTTATGAATTTTTAGGTTAGGTTTTGGATTAACAACCGAGGACAAGGCGCGTTTTCCATTAGCAGCAAGAGATTAGTTTGCATAAAGAACAACTGTGGCGCTACGGTCGAATAACGCCAATGGCTGTTTATTCACTCAAAGAGTTTGAAATTTTATTTTTATCTGTTTCACCGCGTAAAAGTGAAGATGACAAAAAAAAAATAGATCAGTGCTCTCATATGTGTACTTTATTCGTCATAAAATCATACAGCAAAAGCTTCAGTGTTTACAGAGAGCGCATTTACGATATACATTTCCGTTTCTTCTCTTATTTTTTGTTTTCATTCCACAAACAATGATGAAACGAGTAATAATAAAGTGAGTAAAATATCATTTCTTTTTTTTTTTTTTTCAAATATTACAATTATAATTATCATTACCTATATGAAATACAACTATATTCATTGGTGTTGCTTTTTTTTCCGTTCCTGCAATTGAAATTGAACAATTTATATGTATCAATAAAGAAAAAAAAAATGATAATTACACCACATTTGTTCTGTGTGTGAAGTGTAAACATTTTCATTGTTCCTCGCTCATGTTTACCTTTATTCAATTACAAACACATATTCATAATGTTAATAAATAAATAATTAATAGCAGACTTACATGTAATTCTATATTTTCCCTTATTTCATTTCATTTTTTTTTTTATTGTTTCCTACCACAAATGTTTTTTACTTTTGTTCCTTTTTCTTTTATCATCGAATGAAAACATCACCAATGAGTTCATTTAAAATTCGGTCACTCGTGTAATAATGATGATCACTATGCTCTTATACTTTTCCCTTATTATTTATATATATATATATATATATATATATATATATAAATAATTTATTTAATTAGTTCATGATTTTTGTCGATCAATAATCTTACATCAGTTCTCTCACCATTTCATTATCATTATCATCATCGTCGTCGTGTTCGTGTACAAAAATTCTTGAAAACCATAATAAATATTTATTATTATTACTATTATAATTATGATTATTATTATTATTACGATTATAGCCTTTAATCATTCATACAAGCATTGTTTAAAAGAGTTCATTATATTTATCCCCACTAGATTCATATCGACTATTTTTTTTTTTTTTTAGTTTTTATTATTTTAATTTACTTTTTCTTTTTTTTTTTTTTTTTTTCGTGTTTTTTTTTTTTTTTTTCAGTATTTTTCATTATTTTTTTTTATTTATTCATTTATTTTTTTTTTTCATTTAATATCTGCCAGGCATTGAAAAAATTTATGAATGATTCTATATCCCACTTGTTATCAATAATTATATCGATTATTTAATAATAATAATAATAATGAAAAACGTTTCTGCATACAAAGCTTGTAATAAAAGTTGTTGTTAATTTACGGATGGTGACGTTCCTTTTTTTCTTTTTTTTTATTTTTACAAATAATCGTCTCGGGACGAAAATTGAGACGAATTGTAAACATATATATATATATATATATTATATATATACTTATTGCTTCAATAAAAAAATTCCGTTTGAATAATTTTCCTTTTTTTTTTGTTTATTATAATTATAATCATCTTTCAATTGTTCAGTTGCTTTTTTATTTTTGTTCTTTGCTTCCATTTCATCTATTATCTTTTTAATCTCTATAATGGATTCAATATTCGTCGTTCAATTGTTTATACGTTATCAACAATGGATATTTATTAATTAATTAATATTAATAATAACTGCTCTATTATAATTATAATTATAATTATTATTATTATTATTAAATATTCAAATCCACCCTTTTTTGAACACTATAGCATTGGTTTAATAATTTTCTTAATTCTTTTTTTTTTATTTATTTATTCTATTAATTGTATTGAATAAGTCTAATTTTTTTTTTGTATGCTCTGCAATTTCTTTTATTCTTCATCGCGTTATAAAAGCGATGCTGCGTATGTGTTTATGTGTGTGAATGATATCTACAAAATGTACAAAGCATAATGATAAAAAATATTTTGTAATGGCACATAGATGAAAAATTTATATTTTGAATTGTTCGAATTGAAATAATTGAAAAGAAAGTGAATAGATTTTTGGTTTTTATTTCTCAATTTGTTTCGACGTTTTGCTATGTTTCTCCATTCTTTTTTTTTTTTTTTTTTTCATTAAATTAGTCATGATTCAATATTTGTGATTAAAGCGCAAGTGTCTGAGTGTCAATAATGTGACAATTTATTTATTCAAATGGATATAAGGTAGGAGCAAATTGCGTTCACTTAAAATTTCTTACTTTTTATTCGTTTAATTTATTTGATTTTTTTTTCTTTTTTTATTTTTTTCCTATATGAGAATTTTTATTTTGCCCCGTTTCGAACGTTACAGCAAAGCTCAAACATATAAGACACAATTATTTATACAATTAGAGAGAGGATTGATTTGATTGGAGGAGATTGACAGAGGGGGGATAGAGCTCTATTTAATTTTTATATTTAATTGCATTTTACCATTTTCATTTTAGGGTTTTTTTTTATTTTATTTTTTCTGACTATTCCCTCATTTCTTTTCCATTTTTTTTTCTCTCTTTTGCCTCATTTTTTATCTTTCGAACAAACAGTGTTGTCAATTAAAGTTTATGTATATAGTTAATAATATCAATAATATTATTAATCTCAACAAGAGTATGACTTTTTTTAATTTTTTTAATTACCTTTAGATATTTCATTTTTTAATTTAAATATCTTCAAATTTTTATTTACTCATTTATTTATTCATTTATCATCTTTGGTTAATCAATTATTTTTCTTCTATTTTCTTTTTTCTTTTTTCTTTTCTCTCTTCCTTTCATTTACTCATTTCCACCACTCAATATATATCTCTGTATATATATATGTTTATGATATCAACACATAAATATTTCGATTATTTTTTTTGCTGCCGAAAACATTAATTATTTGTATTATTTTATTTATTTATTCATTCATTTTTTATATTTTTTTTTTTTTTTTCATCATTCTCGGCGTTTCAATTTTCGTAGGTGAATATCGCTATTTGGATCGTTTGAAAATTAAGATTGGGCATCACGATATTTATTTATATTCAGACTTGGTTTTATTTTATTAGCAAAATTATGAATAAAAAAAAAAACAAACAAACAAAAGATAATGACAAATCAGTTACAAAAAAAAAAGCTTCACTTTCGTATTGATTGAACATGATTAATTTTTTTGTTCTGTTCCCACGAACAAAATTACAAAATTTATATTAATTAATGCTTTTCGTTTTTATTGTTTTGCTTTGTTGGCGTCACTGAACATTATTAAACTGTTCGCCCAATCTGACAGCGCATTGTAACAAAATAGGAAAGTAATAAAGAGTAGAAGGAAAAAAAACAAAACGTTCTCGAGAAATAGAAAATACTGCCGTGAAAAAAATAATAATAATAAAAAAAATATTTGAAAAAATAAAAATTTCCTTATTACCTTTTTTATTTTTCGCAATTTTCCTCGTAATTTTATTTGCTTTTAACATTTATCTCTCTCATTTCTTATGGCAGTATTTTAATTGATAAGTATTGTTGACACTATGATTGAGTATGTATTTATTTCATGTGTTTATTTCAATAACTCATTGTTAACACACTCACAAAAATTAAAGAAAAAAATCCTGAAAACAGTAAATGGAAAGAAAAAAAAAAAATTCTATTCTATCATAATTCATTCAAATTCTTTACTGAGAATATTGGCTTCACTTTGAAGTATGCAAATGGAAAATTCCTCCCATTAAAACGCAAAATTCGTCGCGTGAAAATTCACAGATATTTATACATATAAAAGAAAAGATTTCTTTTACATTATTTTTTATTTTCTTCATTAATGAATCGTTTTTTTTCCTCTTACGTCGTCAATTTAACGAAGAAATTTTTGCTTACGGTGGCGAAAATTTCCATTTACATTAAGGTATATATATATATATACATATACATATATATATATATATTTATATATGTACGTAATTTAGTATACAATTAATTTATTTAGTATGATTAACGATCTCAACTTTTAAAAAAAAAAAAAACATCAAAATAATAAAAAAAGAATAGTACATAAAAAAATATTTATCGCACACCGTTTATTTACTGTACTTCTTTTTTTTTCACGTTCGCAACTCATTTCTCAGTTCAGAATAAATAATAGAGTACATTCCTCAGCGAGTTTACAGCCTCTATAAACTGCCACTTTATAAACACGTCAACGTATACGTTACTTTTTTATTTGCAGTTTTTTTTTTCATTTTTTTTTCTTCGTTCAATATAAGAAAAAAAATGAATGAATGACGAAGTTACATCTAATTATACGAACCAAAAAGAAAGTAAAAAGATAAAAAATTGTCACGCACTCAGTGAATTTTTTCGTTAATTATTTTTTATATTTTTAAGTCCCTTCTGGACTGTGTTTTAAATTTATTGAATCTCATTTATTTCTTCAGTTACTTGGCATGATACGATACTATTATATACTTTATAGCAACCATTTTGCAACGATAATCATTATTAAATGTGGCGTTAAACTCATTAACGATCCGCTATTCACTCCAGTAACTGTTACATCCTCAGGTGTAAGAAAAACACCATCAATTACATGGATAATACCATTGGTACACGTAACATCTGGACGGAATACATGATACCATTTGCCCATCCACTCGATTTGATAACCTAAACAAAATAAAAAATATATCTATTATCATCATGATTTTTACATAAAAAAAAATTAACGCAATTAAAACATTTTTTCTGCATTAGTTAACGGCATAAAAAGCTGCAGAAAAAATAAAAAAAAACATCTCGCAATATAATAAAATAATGAACAGGTAAAACATTACATCATTGCTTCCTCCATCAATAAATTGCAAACAATTTAATTAATCGTGTGCTAAATGCAATATAATAATTGTTGATATAATACAACTATTTGTGTACAAATAAATTTATTTATATATATATATATATGTATGTAATAAATGAAAGCTTGTGTGAGCCAAAAGCTCTTAAAGCTAGTGGTTTAGTGAAGGAGGTAGTTGGCCAGGGGTTCGAAAATGTCCACCGCCACCGTTCAAAACTGCCCACGGGCTTGTTTAACCCAACATACATTCAGCAATTAGCGCTTGGAGGATAATCAAGGAATTTGCATTTAAATAGCCACAGAATGTTTCCGCAAGGTGTACGTAATATAAAATTATTTCGATGGTGACTGTTGACGTGGACACAATCCAAAAATGACCGTCACAATTAATTCAATAATAAAATTTTTCCTTCACACGCACATGAAAAATTAATGAAAAAAAAAAAAAAAAAAAAAAAACACGTATGAAAATGAATAGAAAATTATTTCATTTCTATTCGTATCTTTTAAAATAATAATACAATAAATCCGATACTATTTTTAGCTATACTTTCAGAGAAAGAAGGTGAATCATAAATAACAGGAGACGATAAAATATATATATATATATATATATATATATATATGTGTGTATGTATATAAAGTAAAAAAAAAAAAAAGAAAAATGTCGCTTAACGTTAAGGTATCGAAATAAAAATTGATGGTTTTCGTTTTCCTTGAGCGAAAAGCCGCGAACACGATCGATTTCCCGCCGTGGTGTCTCCATGACGAAATTTATTGTCGCGTGAGAGATGAAGTAGGTAATGTATTGGGAGTATAACACATGAAATGTTATGGACACGGATAGAAAAAAAGAAGAAGACGAAAAAAAGAGTGTGCGAGCGCGGGGAATCCCGGACCGTGAAAAAAATAAAAAAAATAATCCAAATGGATGCAGGAATACATATGGCGGTTTTAGGTTGTGGTGGCTGGTCACATAAACGTGCGATTTATCGATGGATCGTTTTCTCATATATATATTATCAAAGTGGTGGAGGATATACGCGTTGCTTTGACCGCTCAGCAAATATATGGATGTATTTACTGCGGTATAAATATCGATTTTATGGTCTCGTGTCCGGTCGCGAACCAGTGCGTTGATGGCACCCACGAAAGATTTTGTCTTGTGTGGATTTAAGGGAGTAGCAATCGCCAAGAATAAAAGCTAGAACGATTGATTAATAACAAAAATATATTTAAGGTTGAATAAAAAATTCAACAGCTGCCATAAAAAAAAAATTAAAAAACAAGAACGTAAAGAACAAAAAAAAAAACGAGAGATATATGCTGTCTATTTATTTATATATATAAATATTTTTTTTTCTCTTTGGTAGTGATTATTGTGAATGCTGCTGCTGCATTTGCACAATTGGAAGCGCAACAAAATTATAAATTGACAAAAATGTTTATTTTTAATATTTGCTTTTAATTCATTTGCTTGCGTTGTTTTTTTCTTTTTTTTTTTCTTGTCAATCATTCACTCACCACCATTGGCAGAAGATGATACCAATCGTATTGAATTTTCATCGTGCCTCACATCGTCTGTGTTGCAATTATCAATATATAAATAAATATATACGTTTATGAACAGTAATAAGTATAAATAATGAAAAAAAAAGAAAGAACAAATTCTTTCAAAACGATCAAATGCAATGTCTAAGTGTATAAATGATATTCATTTTTGTTTGTTACATCCGAAAAACATATATACAAAATTTGTATAATTATTATAAATTAATTTTAAATGTGGATACTTACTATTGTCAAATTCACGGATGTGCAATTTCAAAGTGTCTCGCACAGATGTCAACATTACAGATTCATTGATGCTCATTTTCTTAAGCTCCTTCATTGAATATGGCCGATCAGCAATAACAAGATGCCGCTCTAAAATTTGTTTCGCCTTTCACAAAGAAAAAAAACAATTTATATATATATATATATATACATATTTTATGAGTGAATATAATTTTATTTATTGATGAATAGATTGATTGTAAAAAATACTCACGTGATAGTTGAATTCAGGCATAAATAGTTTGGCATAAGTCGATGGATCAGCAATTTTAGTATTCTCCCATGCTGAATTGCGCGGTACAAAATATGTAAAACGTTTCTTTGAATCGTTCAATTGTTCATTAAAGTTCGGTCGTATACCAAGAAAATATGTTGCACTGTAAAACAAAAAAATATAACAAATATATAAATTTATTTCGATAACGAAAATAATCGTAAATGATTATGAGGGAAATTTTGTGCAATAATATTTTGAAATAAACGATTTCGGCAACGCGATAGAATAAAAATCCTGACAGTGTTTATATATATATATATATATATATATATATATATTGGGTTTTGAAATGGGTGGAAGACCATTAAGCCCTTGGTAATTGCACGTACTTCGACGGAGGTTTAAACTTACCAGTTAAAAGACGAGAAATAGCGAGCGAGAAAAATACGAAAGTGGAAAATAAGAGAGATGGAAATGGTGAACGTGCACGAGAAAATTGCCAATTTGCATTCGACTTTCTTTTACTTCAATTCCCTGTATATATCCAATCACTACTTCATTTCCATTCAACTTGAATTAAACAATGTATTGTTTAAAATAATATCTGTATATGAAAATATATATTTATATCATTTCGAATAAATTATTGGAGGTAAAGAAAAAATGAATAAATATTATTCACTAAATTCAAACGATATTTCTAGTTGAAGTGTATAATGAAGTTTAATTGTATTAATTATTTTTATTACAATTATCATTTTTAATGGTTTTATATGTAATAGGTCGATATATTTTATGTTTCAATAGTGAATCGCTCAAAGGCATGTGAATTTTAATTGAATGGGAAGACAATTCTCTCAGTCATTTGGTTGCGTGTGAGAATGTATTAAATTTTGTGGGAGTGTGAACAATTTCCTCTTTCAATTGCCTACAACGCGCGTGTTCGCCACCGTTGACATTTCTCTGACACACACACGCATCCACTTATAAATATATATATATATATATCGAAATGGAAATTTGTTCGTCGATGATTTTCAAAATTCAATTTATGATATATGGAAATAGATTTTATTCACATAGTCGTTCTGTTGCCTTTAGGCGATATACAGTGTGTAAAAAAAAATATTTTCTTCTTTTATTATTACTCCGGAACAGAAAAAATAAATAAATGCATTATTCAATTTTTTGTTCTCTCCATCTGTGTAACTTTACAAAAAATAAATGGAGTATAAGAGAGATCGTGAAGTAAGATCAGTGTATCAAATCAAATTGGAGAGAAAGTCAATTATTTGACTTTGAATGAAGTGGAAAAATTTTATTTTACTGTATTCTATTTTTTATTTCTGTATTTCCCATTGGTATTGAAGATGTCTTTGATAATACGAAAGTTTAAAGTAAATATAATCTCTCGATCTTCAATAGCTTTCACGATTATATTTTTCATATTATTAAATTTTGCCTTGAATTATTTTTTTATGTGAATACAAGTTTTTATTTTTTTATTTTTTTTTCCTGTGATGTTTCAATTATATTTTGCTATTTTTTCTTTGCTTTTAAATTATTTATAATGATGGATTCATTGGGAATAGTTGTACATTTACTCACTTTAACATTGGATCAGTTCGGAGTTTGTCCAATACAGTTGTGTACGGTACACCGAGTACCCGATCAATAATATGAATAATTCCATTTGTCGCTGCGATATTTGCTGTAATTACTGTTGCATTAACGCCACCGCCCTCCACAGTAACTGTTTGACTGCCGTTGTTGCTGTCCACAACATTGAAATATAAACTTTTCCACGCAGCAGCCGTTGCCACCTTTACCAAAACAGAGAGACAAAAAAAAAAACAATTACAACCAAAATTAAATAATTAATTATTGTAATTTGTTCACAATTCTTTTTCTATTTTCTATCAATTATTCCATAAAAACAAATTGTTTCATGCACATGATGAAAATATATTGCAATAGAATGGAAAAAAATTGGCCGTGCGGTGAATTAAATAAAAATTTATTTCATGCTATCGTGTATTTTTAATTTAATTTTCTCACTAATTTATTTTTATTTTTGTTGCAGCATATTCTATATTTAATCAACATTGCTGTTAACGAGAGTGCAGTTTCAGGATGTAATCAGTTGAAAATAGGTATGTGTATCTTAATTGACAGTGTAAAGGATTTAAATTCGATTTTGGAAATATAAAATAATTAGGGACACATAAAATTGTAATAATTGGCAAAATACATTGAATAGTGATGAAATTTGTAACTGGTAAAATGTATGAAGAGAGTTTTTCTCTCAAGTGCTTTGCCATGCACAATACATACATGCTATATATTAAAAAAAAACTCATAATACATATATTTTTTCATTGATGTGTCAGCGACGGAAATGAGTAAAAATGCGCCTTTTTTACGAAAGGTATTGCGTCTTTTCCCTCGCAAATATTTACGGAAAATGTGTACACCATACACGAAAGTATATATTCAAATCAGCAACTCACAAATAAATAAAAAGAAATCATAAAAAAACATATACATATATTTATTTTTTTTACTCTCAAAAAAAAAAATTGTCAAATTCAATTGTGCTTTTTTCCATCTTATTAATCGATTTGTATACGTAAATTAAATTTATTTGAGATATGAATTTTACAGTCAGTCAAATTGCATCTGTTCAATTAATTGAACTCAAAATTATATAATATTATACAATATATTTACAACATAATAACGAAAAACAGCAAACATATACATTAAAATTTCTTTCTGTCCTACAATAATACCCTAAAATAGCTTTTTCCCATCCCCAATTCATATTTTGACCAATCAATTTTCCACATCGCTAATACTCCTACAAATCTATTTATTGTACATGTGCATGTGCACGTTAATAATACATAACATATCCGTTGGCACATCGACGCCATTGGTTGATAGTAATTATATCCAAATATCCGTTATCATTTATTACTCGTCGGTTATTTCACTCACGCTTTATATATTTATAAATTCGCCATTCACTTCACATTGATCGAGAACTATTGTATTCCATATTCAATATTCAACTCAATATATGACAGGAGATTTATTCAATTACATAATTTAATCATCTGCATATTGTATAAATTCAATTTAAAAAAAAATATCATTCACATCATTTGATCAATCTAAAAATGAAAAAAACAAAAAAAATAATTGTAGAATGTATTTTGTTATAATATAAAATATTTTAACATATCAACATAAAAGAATTATTAAAAATTCAATAAATTGTTAAATGTACTATCCGATAATTCGTAGCGCCATTATATTAGCACTGTAATTATCAATTTTATATATATATATATATATATATATATATATATATTTATTGCTGTACGTTGTAATTTCACGTTAATCGATTGAATTGCACTGGCATCTACTTAATAACCAAAGCACTCGACGATACGTTACGATTGTTGGTGAGATATATACTCAGCCATTTACTTGATTGGTGGGCGAATATCTATATATTTATATGTACACGTAAATGTACGAGGTAATTTTGATAAACAATTATTACTATTGATTATTGCAAACATTGAATTAATTGAGCTCAATTCGTAGTGAGTATTGAAATTAGTTGCTTGTGAGTATTTGACGATTGTCAATATAAAAAAAAAAATATATTTTCATTCATTGACAAATCTCTCAGTATTTTTCATGTACTCTTATCAAACAACGGGAGCCAACATGAGTACTCACATATAACTCAATAATAAAAGCAACAAATGGATTACTTGCAAAATTTAATTTACTCCATCATTTACACAGTAAATCCATATATTTATTTATGTACATGTTCACACGTGTGTATGCACTAATAACTTTATATCTGAATAATTGAAACAAAAGGAATTCGCTAAAATTGCATTGATTGAATGGGTATATGGAAATAAAAAGGAATAAAAAGAAATTGGGCCAATATTTTTGATAAAAAATTCACACTCGGAATATTTCCGTCGATAAATTGGAGAATTGGTTACATGTGTATATATATATATATATAGATAACCGAGATTCGTTACGCATAAACTTTAACTCTGCTGGTCAATGGGCAAATGGAACAACGAATGTGGATGTAATTTATCGTTTTTATTCATACATGTGTACTGCAAAATGTGTGAGGGTGACTATAAATGCTTGAAATATTGACGATATTTCGATGCAATGAATACCATATGTTCTTCTATTTTATTATTTTTTTTTTTTTATTTTCATTCCCCCTCCCATCCAGATATGAATAATAAATTAGTATACGTTACGAATAAAAAAAAAAAAATAACCGCAGGAAAACGAAAAAATCACATTCACGTTTGCTCGTAAAAAAAAAAAAAAGAAAAAAAATACGTTGAAAATAAATAAAATAATGAAGGAGAAAATGTCAAATTTTTTGTCGCTTTGGTGCAGAACTTTCCTGGCACTTTTTCGCCTTTTAACTCGCCACATTGCACCCGAGATAAATTCGTAGTTGAATCGCTACGAAGCTTCTTTTCTCAGCCTTTATATTCTCGATCGCTCCTTTGCGTGAACTATCTATATATAAGATTGTTTTTTTTATTCCCAATTTTTTTTTTCTATTTCATGTTTTTATTCCCTCGTCGCGCGTCTCACATATCTTCTGTATAACGAACTCAGTCACTTAGTTTTTACTCTCTCCCTCATACATGTCTTGTCGTCATTTATTCTCTCCCCGGTCCTCTTGTTATTTTAACCCGCTTCACGATGCACCGCGTGTCTCTTATTCGACAAAACTTTTCTGTTGAGTAAGGAAAAAAATAAAAAATAAAAAAAATAAAATTGTACGCGTGGACGAAAAATTTATCCACGAAGTAAATTTTTTATTATCAGCTTCACTCCGGCAATTTGTCTCGTTAAAATTTATTATATATCATTCAGGTCTATGTTCTAAATTGCCAACGAGCAAATCATGCAAACAAAAAAAAAACAGAAACAACAACAATCAAACAATTTCGCCACTAAAAAAAGAATAATTTTTTTTTTCGCTAATTTAACATTTTAATTACCCCATAAAATCCCTTTCCATCCAGTGGCATCTACAGGTGGTATCGACAAGAATATTGTTAGAACAATATAAAGAATATGAAAAATTCGAGGTATTTTACATCAACTCGACGATCCATTATTTTAATTTTCATTCAGGTATAACCAATTTATCAAAAAAAAAAAAAAGGGGGTATGAAGTCTACGTATTGTATATTTAACCACGAGAAAAGTTGTGATTTTAACAGCCATTTGCGGATAATAATTAACTGAGTTGATATAAAATATCGGATACATATTTTATTGGATTAATAAAATAAATATTTTATAAATAATTTTCGTTTTTTTATTCAAATAATATTTACCTGATTAACACTCTTCTGTTTGATTTTGTCGAGTGGCAAAAGTTCACGTACATAGTGAAGATTCAATATCTCCTTGAATCGTTCTTTGTCTTGTAGAATGTGTTTAACACCCTCTTCATTCCATGCAGCATTGCTTGGAGCAAACAATGTTATATCCTTATGCCGAGTAATTGTTTCCATGAAATCTTCACCGTAATCAAGTATAGCTTGATAAAATTTGTAAACTGGTCCATCCTCATTATCCTAAATATCACAAAAACAAAAATAATTAAATATAAAACAAATAAACAATCATATAACATTTAATACAATATAAAATAATATTTTTATTCAATTAATAACTGAGAATAATTTCGATTAAATACTTTTAGTGGAGGAAATTTGTGGGCTTTGGAGAGAAAAAGAAGATTAAATTGCGCAACATCTTTAAAGATAGAGAAAACAAAAATAAAAATGATAGGAAATCCTCTCGTTGGCCATTTGTCTTAATTTTCTCGGTGAATTTTTTGTTTATCTATTTATTTATATATTTTTTTTTTCTTTCATCTCATTGCCTCTCAATTTGTAATGCGAGGAGAACGATTGAATGAATGAGAGGAAGAGAGAAAAATTGAGAGCGTGAGAGATAGAAAACGCGATCTTTCTCGCCTTTTATCACGAATGATCGCTTTTCCCACCTATCTGATGGTTATTTTTCTCTTTCGCTGTCATGACAGCTCCATGGATACGTTCTGTCGTCTCGTTAATCTCTCTCTTCTTCTTTTTTTTTCTAGGGTATTTTTTTTTTGTTGCACACGAATGCCCAGAGGGAGGTCGTTGAAAAATGCAGTAGTTGAATGAAGCAAAAGTCAAAAGGTCATATATATATATATATATATATATATATATATGGAGAACGAAAAGAATTAGTAATGTTGAAATAAAAACAAACGAATAAAATTGTGATAGTGGGAAAGGATAAAGTGCGGGGGCCAAGAGGGAGATTGGACAACCAGATAATTTTTTTTTTTTGCTACCAAAGGAATGAATATTGTTATGTTCATTAATTAGTGGAGTTGTTGAATTGCTATTTTTTGTTTTGTATGTTCGAATTTTTTTCTTTTTCCCCGACAAATGAAACAGAAAATCTCTTTTTTTATTTTTTTCCATTTACTTATTTATTAATTAATTATTTATTCTTTGATGGGTGGACGGGAGAGAGGAGGGATTGTTTTTAATTTTGATAATTTTTCATCAAGTACTTACGATGCCCTATACGACATGCAGAGTCCAATAGAGACATGCAAAGCACCACCACAATAAAATACAAAAATTGGTTTGAGTCAATATAAAAATATCAATTGATCAATTAATTACAACATATACAAAGAGAGAATTAAAATTAATGTCCAGTCAATTTTTATTATGTCAATGTTTCAATTACGTTCCTTCCCACTGTTATTTTCTCACGTATATTTACTGTTTTTCTTTTTTATAGGATTTTACATAGCATTTACGCTAATTGTCACCACAAAAAAAAAAAAAATAAATAGAAATGTTCATTCTTTTTATTTTTATTTTTTCTCCTGCTCTGTCGATCAGCAAAATTATTAATTTATCATCATTTATGTTTACATACTTGGATATATACATCTATATATTTGTATATACATAAATAATTTCGAATTTTCTGTTGGGTAGTTTCGCAGGCCAACGGTTTCCACAACCTCCATGTGTGGCCTGCGGTTATTTAATGCCATCAGAATAATTAATTGCACAATTAAATGTGCCCCAATGAATTTTAGGAGGTGTACTAAACATATATATATATATATGCATTATTATTGATTGATAAATTTAATTGAAGATAATGTTTAGATTGATGAATTTCTATTTATTTTCATTTTATTAATTGATGTGAGAATGATCGAGTGAATTGAATGACATCGGATGTTATGATTTGATGACATCACATCGTGAATGGTTAAATTGTTTCTAAAATCTCTATATTTATATATTATATATATATATAAATGTGAATATTGATGATTGAATAAAAAATATCTAATTGAATGTATTTCCTAAATTATTATATTTTAATATTTATTTCTAGTACGTAGCATTCTTTAGGTGAAAATTTATTATTTTTTTGTGCCATCATGCGATCATTTCACACTAACTATTTGCATGACAATCAATTGATTAATGATTATTTGCGTATTACTCTCCACATCAAACGTCTGTAACAATTTTTTATTCATCAATACACATGACAAAAGAAATTAATAATAAAAAAATAAATGAAATTTACTGTTTACTATTTATTTGTTAACTCACATCAATATAGGGATTGAGAATTTAAAGTAAAAATAATCGGGGCAATGAGATATATCTGAACTGTAATTGATTTGACTGGGCATATGTGTACGTATTTTTTCTTTCTATTTGTTATTTATTCATTCATTTTCTTTCTGTCTTTTTATTTATTTATTTATTTTGTTTTCGTTTTTTTTTTTTTTTTTCCAAATACATTTAGTTTGGAATTAATTCGCGTTGCTTACTCCAAATGGGAGAGGAATAAAATTGAAAGTGTATACATATAGGTAAATTGGTATTGCTCCTCTTTTATCCTGGTGAATTAATTTCACGAGGGCAAAAGCTGGTTTGTGCATACGATATATTTTTCCCTCTTATTTTTATTCTATTTTTTTTTATTTTAAACACTGTTTGATGTTGGAAAATAAACCAACCCATGGCTGCAGTTTTTCCTTTTATCAGTTTATACTGTTTGAAATACAAACACATTAATCCTTTTGCATAAACGTACATCTTTTATTTTGCATTGCAATAATAAATTTTCGTCAAATGCTTCTGGCGATAAGTGAATATTTTGTTTAACCAATATATATTAAATCATGCTCACGTGTGCAACCATGCAAAACGTGTACTATCATTGATGATAATAATAATAATAATAATAATAAATAAACAAACAAATAGAAGTGAAAAATATCAGCTGCCTATATTGTAAACATTGTGTAAATATAAATTTTGAAAGCCAAATGAGTGATACATTAGTGTAAAATAAATAAATAAATAGAGTTGAGAAAAAAAAACTAAAAAATTTATAAAAAAAAGAAAAGAAATAGAGGAAATCTATATTAAATTGCGTATGTTGGTTGTGGAATATTGTGAATGAAGGGGGGAGGGGGGGATGTACCTCGACCAAATAAAAATCTAGTCAAATGCCGCGTCAACGTAACGAAATGCAAAAGAAAAAAAAATAATTAATGAAACTATATATAGTTGAAAAAATTGTATTGGATCGCGGAGAGAAAAAAAAATTGCACACGAGTATGAACGATAAAAAACAAAGGCTATTCTAAATAACAAAATAAAATAAAAATAAATCGGTATTCTGTGTTCTTTAATTGAATAAAAAAAACAGAATATGGTCGGAATGTTTTCGTATAGAAAAATAGTGCAATGTGTTTTTTTTTTCTTTTTTGTGGTAAAGAAAAAAAAAAAAATACTTTTCATTTGCAATGAACTATTATTCAAGTGAACAACGGAGCATAGAAAAAAAAATATATTGAATGAAAAAAGAAGTGTGCATTGCATGCAAACAATATTACAATAGTATATTAAAATACATTTTATACAAACACACAGATTGAAAAAAAAAACAAATCATTTATATATTGATTTCTTTTTTTTCTTCGTACAATACAGATAAATAATTGCGTATGAAAATGTTTAAATGAGATGGGAGAATGAAATTAGTGAATAGAGATTGGATTGTGGCTATTGAATAGATACAAAATGGCAATAGTAAATATACGGAGACAATAGAGAAAAAAGAAATGCGATGAAAATAAAAAAAAAATTAATTATTAATAAATTAATTAATATATATATATGAGTGTAAATAAATATACATGTTCAATACTTTAAATTACAAACAAATAATATAACGAGCCAATTTATACCCACAATATTAATTAAAATAATAATATGTGGTAATTTTCTTGTTTATTTTTGTACAAATTGAATAAAATAATTTTGAAATAATCTAACTACTGTTGAAAAAAATAAAAGGGTGTGGCAAAAATTACCTTGAAGGACTGCATAGAGAAACCAGAAACCAGTGTGTGTTTAGGTCAAGTCGATCCGGATTAACATAACCGAAGCGAACAGAGAACAGAAAAAAAAATAGTTGTTTTTTTTGTTTTGTTTTGTTTTTTTTTTTTTTCGTTTGGGACGACGTTGTACAAGATATCGATAATTAATTAAAAGATTATTTTTGTTTTATGTATTCATGAAGTATGAGTATATATATATATATATACATATATAATTGGAATTAATTCAATTTCATATTGGAGTATAATAAAAATAAACTCCTTCTCATCCTCCCACTCTTCAATATTTGCATTTTTTTCAATACCTATTTTTTTTTTCTTCATTATTCTACTTTTGCTCAACTTACTTCTGCCTATGTCAGCCCGCACGTTCACTCATTCATCGTGACATATTTCAAAAGTTATACGGCATTACTTTCGTGATTGAGTGCAATCGCTTCTATAGTTGATAGCAAAAGAAAGTTGAATCTATCTCACTATACATATATAACTGCTAAAAGCACACAAAAGTAAAATTGAACTGGAATTTTCAACGAATAAGTGGGTGCCCACATTGATTCGTATTCTTTATCAAACGAGACAATCCTACGACGACGTAAAACTATTACATTTTAATTTTTTTATTTTTCCCCTTCAACTCTTCGCTATTATATTATTACCACATTAACGCATATATAAATTTCATTATTGTCATAAAGAAAAGTAAAATTGGATGAATTGAAATGTACAAGAAAAAAATTTCACTAACACTTTTATATCTATATTTTATAAAATAAAAGTACACGGCACTTATAAAATTGCGCATTTGCTTTTATTCTATCAAATTTTGCTTCGTGTTGTGATGTAAAAAATATTTTCTTCTTTTTTTTTTTTCTGCTTTTTGGCGGACCGGATGGAGGTAAAGTTGCAAGGCCACTTGCTTGTGTATTCATCGTCGCGATTACGCCGGACGGAAGGCTTATTATCTTGTGAAATTATGCGCTCTCGTTTGTTGCTATACGTATCATATAAATATATGAGCAAACACGAAATATACATATATATGCATGTATGTAATATATACTGAGACACATACACCCCTCATTCTGTGACGCATGGTGCTAATATAAATTCATGAAAACCCGCCCCGAAGCGATTCATGGCAGATCTATTTTTTTTATTCTCTTCACTGGGTTTTGCCCCCCCCCCCCCCCCACTCTTCATTTTTTAAACTTTTGTGTTATTTTTGTTTCTGTACTTTGGCTCCACAATCTCATTTTCTTCCCATTTTTTCATTTAAATATGCATATATATTCATTTTTTGTTCACAATGTACATTTTGCTATAGCATATTTCAAATTAAAAATAAAATGATAAGACAATTCGTTCAAATAACGATAAATATTGCTCAATTATTGTTTTCGCCACAGTATAATATATACATACAAATGTTTTAATGAACAGTTCATTGATTATTTCACTGAAAAATGCAGAAACTACGGCATCAAATTTAATATAACAGTTAATTGAATTTTCATTGGAAATATTGCGGAAAATTCTCCATTATTTTTATTATATATTTATGAGGCGATTACGCATGAAAATTTCTATCGTTTAATTTTCAATCAGCGAACGTATAATCACCCAAGGGAACTTTTGAATATATCATAAATGGGTTGTCGTATCTTTGTTTAATAAACTGAATTGTGTAAATACCCACATATATATACATAGTAAAACCGAGAACACGACAGAGTTAGACGACAAAAAGGGAGGGACATAGAGAGAGAGAGAGAGAGCGAGGGGGGGGGGGGGGGGGGGGACACGATGGGGTGCGTTCATGGGATTTACTGACGTTTCAGTCGCTCATTACTCCCTATGCGTCACTCGATAATCGGCTGATGTGCCAGTGCTAGGTGTACTTTCTACCGATGAATATTTATGAAATGTTATTTTGTCTCGCTATCTCTATCTATCTCTCTTTTACAATCCCTATTTTACGATTATAGCGTAATGGACACGCAAATCGCAAAGCGCAATTAATTGACCGATCGACGCGCTCGCGCGCCCTCCCCTCATCACTAAATTACCGTGACTATATTGAAAGTCATTACATAAATTCACCTATTATCTCAATTATACTAAATGAACGAAGAAAAAAAAGTATCTCGTTAACAAAACAATACAATGCGATACAGAAGAAAGACAAGACGAAAGTAAGAATAAATATATAAATAAATGTACAAACTGTTGGGAAACAATACAGGAAAAAAAAAATTCCGGTGCGCCGTCGTAGAGGTAAAAAGAACAAAAGAAAATTTTCAAAAAATAACTGAACGTGCGCGGGAACCATAATTGGGATTCCCCAACGTGGCTGCAGCGCGATGTAGTGAAAAAGGTCTTCAACTGGACAGACATTGCCTGTGGCATTGGCGCTGCGACCGCTCGTATTTACTTCTAGCAATTTTTTTTATTCTCACTTTTTGGAACGCGCGCGAGCGGTGAGAATTGTTAAAGACGTTTAAACTTTAGTTGAGAGAGATGAGTTAGCGAAAATGGCTGGGACCCTTGGGGCACCTACTCTACTTGTATATATGCGAAAGATCCTTCGGGGCATTGGTGACTTTACGTCGTACTTCTCCACGTACCGCACCAACATTTTTACCATGTTATTTCCTCTTTTTCAGACTCTATGCAACTGCATATCGTGAAATGGACGAGAAATGGCCCACGGCGCATAAACACTTTTCACTGTGACATTTTATACCGTTGCAATTTAATTTTATATTATACCAAAACGGTATTTTGTTATATACTATGTATTAAATAGTTTATTACAAATACGATCGATGAATTATATTCATACATATATATGTGCATATGATGTGAAACTATTTTGATTAATTTGATATTGCAAGGAAATTGATTGAAATTAAGTTTCTACTCCAGTGTACAATTTTCTCGCTAAATAAATACTGTTATAAAGCAATATAATTAGCTTGAATTATCGCCCAATTATTATGACTAATTACAAATATCTTATTTCGGTTAATTAAATTATTATTAATGTTGTCTGTTTTTCATTAATATGATTTGTGTGTTGGATAGATATTTTTGTATATGATAGAAGGAGATAGATAGAAAGAGTGAAAGAACAAAAGAGAGTGATTAAAAATAGTAGTATTTACGGGCACAGTCAGACAAACATATCTGCGGTGTAATCAGAACAACACAAAAGGCGGTGCAGTGATGGCAGACAGTTTATATTATTTTATTATTAATTCTGTTCTTTTTTTATTGTTCTGTTTCTTTTTTTTTTTTTCATTTCTTTTCGTTATAATGTTTTGCAACGCCAACAGAGGGCACTACAGTTCCTATGCTATGCAGCAATATCCATTCACTCGACTAATTTCTTTTTGAATATTCCCATTCTCTCTGTTTTCTTTTTTATTAGTTGACGTGTGTACAATTTCTATTCTACTTTTATTCGTTTTGTATATCAATGCAGAGAACAATGCCTGGAATGAAACAGTTAGTGTTTATCCATTTTTTTTTCTTTTCTAACGATCTCAACTTTGTTTCTGTCTCTGTCTCAAAAGAAATTTAAATTTTATAATTAAAAAAATTTTTCTCTTCTTTACGACTAATGTATTAATATATCTTCCTAATTACGTGAATAAAAATCGCATTGCTGTAAGAAATATTAATGTTATATTATAATGCACAATTTGGGATTTTGTCCAACAGCTAATGCATATTTTATTGAATTTCTATTTGTTGAATCAAAGTCAATCACAAATTTGTATTCACCCATACCAAATACAGATAGATGAAAATAAAGACAATACGAGCGAATAGTGTATTCTAAGATTTCTAAAGCAACTGTCGCTCACATATGAAATTTAATGCTCGGAAAATGTGAAATTTATGCTAATACCTTTGAAATGGAGAAAATGAAGAGACGCGCAAATGCAAGAGCGGAATATACATATATATAAATATATATGTATACATCAATTCAAAAATATATCAACACTTTGCACAGAATTTTTCCTTTGATCCAACAACGAAAGACAAAGTAAAGCTCTTGTGTTCATATCAGGCTATTACGTGCTTGCAAACTTATTTCATATACCTTCATTATTTTTATCATAAATTATTAAAATTTTTCTTGAAAAAATCATGTATTTGAAACAAACAAATAATAAAATTAGTTGATTATTTGTTGATTATTATTGTTTGAATAATATATGAATTGTTGTGAATAATATTATTTTTAATTCTATTTATATACGATTTATCGAAAGCAATTGATTTATTACATCATTGATATATGACAATGGTTAATGGAGTGGGAGAAAGTCAAAGGTGATAGTTCGAGTGGAAGAAAGACTAAAGAGTTGACGAGTGCTCTCGTTTTCACATACATACATATATATATATGTTGGTAGTACAGTCGATTTAATATTGGCGAATGTATATGGCTGTGATATCGGCACGTCATTATGTGACCGACACGTTGGCGGTTAACCAACACGTAGTACAACACACAAAGCGACTGGCTGTGTTGTGAGTGGACGAGAGAGAAGGTCACCCTATGGCATCAAATTAATTGCATACTGATGTTTGCCAATTAATCAATACCGCCAACGTATTGTACGAAAATTCCAAGCCAATTGAAAAAAAAAAAAAAAAAACACGAGTACAAATCGGAACAAAAAATATTGAATATACGAAAAAATTAATTAAACGCTAGAAATAAATATAAATGTCAAATAATGAATACGCATACAATTATTTTGAATTGCGCGTTAATTTTTTTCGTCAATGGAGAATTTATTGAACGCCAAGTTTGTCTATTGTCATTTTAAAACAATAATTTTTCAATAGATTTATTTGATTTGATTTTTTTTTTGTTAAGTACGGCCATGAGTTTGCCTGTGATAATTACGTATATACGTAAGAAAAGCTTTCTCATGTCACTTTGACGTCACGTCCGTCCGTTAGGTCTATAGTTGGTTGTGTGACTATTGAGAGCGTGGCCACAATTACTTGCTCTATATAGAACACGTTCTCCATTAGCTGGATAATTTAATAGGACTTTGGGAGAGAAATGGCAGAGTTCGTCTTTCATACTTTGTCCAGAGGGCGAGAATGTATTTAAACTTGTCTTGTGCTTTCAATTAACCTCTCAAGAATTCGTCCTTCACTATTTCTTCTTGTACACAAAAATTAATCCACATTCATTAATTGAAATTATTGTTTCGATAATGAAACAAATAGTATAAATGATAAATCAATTGCTTTAAATAAATCATTTTATTTTGCATGTGAAAATGAAATTGTGGGTATTTGTTAGTTTTATTATTGAATTTGAGCTCACTGACCTCGAGAAATTGTTGAACTGTCGTGTCCACAACCATCAATGGCCGTTGAATAAGATGTACAACACCATTTTTCACAGGAATATTTGCTTTAACTATTTCAGCCAGTACAACACCAGTTGGATGTGTTGAATCGCCAATTAAAGTATTTGATTTTACATACACTAAAGAGAAAAAGAAAAAAGAAAAAACAAATATATCAATTATATATCTTAATTTATAATTTACATCATTGAATGAATAAAATTATATACAGACTTTTTTTGTTATTTTCAGGATCAGTAAGAAAACTAATTGTCACTTTGAAATTATCATTATTGGCCAATGTTTCATATGGCCGATCATTTGGTGTTGGTGCAGTGAATAATACATGATTTGGTATCACATGACCGTCAATTACTTGGGAATCAATAATATTTGGTCGCGTTGCAACCTAAAACAAAAAAAAAACATCCACATTTATTAGTCATCCACGTTGATAAATTATTATTTTTTTATTTTCCATCACGTAACGATAAGATATAATATAACATTAAATATAATTTTTTCTATTATTCATACAATTCATATGGTGAAAAGTACCGGGCGAGTGTACTTATCTAAATTTTATGTTTGTTTTTTCATGCTATTGTAAAATTTCGATTAAAGAATATTGCATTTGAATTTCGTGAAAGATAAATCTATTGCAGATTCTTTCTGTGACAATATAGCAACTCGATAATATCCTGAAACGGCAGAATATACTTGGATACATGGTATGCGGTATACGAGAAAGCTCAAATGATAAAGGAACATAAAAAAAAATCCATATAGCATATAGCTGAGTGGCATTACATTATCATCTACATATATTGATTTGGTAGTTGAACATCAACTGTTACTTTTATGCGAGTACTTTTTCCTTATCTGCTATGGCGACGGCACTTTATCCTATATAGGGGTTTATGCAAAGCTATATATTTATCCTATCTAATATCGTTGACTTTCATCTGAAGCAAAAACGAAATTTATCCAATTTTGTTTTCACATTATTTAAACAGTTCTTTTCAATAGCAATAAGTAGAAATATTTCATCAATATCTTTTTCATTATTTGACCGAGTTCTATGAAAAGAATTAATTTCAAATACACATTCAACTTTACATATTAATGAATTTTGTGTGGCACTTTCTTGTATTCATTGTCTATTCACCAATGTGTATACGGTAGTGGATGGGCCGAGGCTTTTGACGTTGAAGTCATTTTGTAAAGCCAAACAAAAGAGCAAATATTTAATTAGTCGAGTGGTATTAATTACGTGTGGTATACTCGCAAAACTACACCATACTCAAAATCCTTTAAACCGGAAATCTCCCAGCCGAATTTTATATAAAACAACAGACAAGAATAACTACATAAAGGGAAAAAAAATTATATTACATGAAAAATGTTGTTTTGTTTCTTTCAAATAAATTCACTGTGGAGGATTTCGCCAAAAATATATATATATATATTTTTTTTTCATTCATTCATCCATTTATTTAATTTTTTTTTCTCAGTGTTTCATCTCATTTCACAAAAATTCCGTGAACTAAAATTCAAAGCGAAACGTGGACTTCGACGACTTTGACATGTAGAAAATTTTACGTGTACGAGTATCGAATAGTTGAAACCGCCGAAGCAAATAAAAACGAAAAAAAAAATAAACAGATTAAAAAAAAAAAACGGAGAATTGTGGAAGGTGGAAAGAGGAAAGGAAAATTTTTCATATTTTTGTGTGTATATAGCGAAAAAGGCCAGGAAGTCGTTGGCAGCATCCACGATCTCTCTTGCGTGTAGTTACATAGCCATATTTCTATGTAACTCCACCTTTCTCTCACTATTCTCCCGCGTTTTCAGCATCAACTTCACTATGTCAATGCAAAACTGACTTTGATGCTTTTGAAATATACATATATACTTGTATACACATTCGATTTCACATCACGTAGTGCGTGTCGAGCACGCCAAGACTTTTATGTATGTCATATTCGAGTTAAGGAAATTCCAATAAAAAGTAAAAAAAAATATATATACATATATATATATGGAGGACAAACATAAAACATGTCCATATCGAATATCATAGAATTTCTTGCGTGTACATCGCAAAAATATATCATTATTAATTGCTAAATAAATATATGTATTGTGAACTATTGTTTTACCTTAAATCCCTCTTCTTCAGGAACAAAAAATGTGAAACCGCCATCAGCTTTAAATATCTCCTCCTTATGATTAAGTACAATGCGACGGCGGAAAGTTCTGAAAAATTTATTTCACTGTTAATTGTTAATTTAAATGTTTAGTTTTTATCGTTATTAATTAGTTTGATTTTTATTTATTAATTTTTTTCCTTTCAAGAGTATTGGGTGATCTCTCTTTGGTAGAAAAAAAAATATCACTCACCGAATTCTGTACTTTCCAAGATGCAAACTATCACTGTGATTGATAAATTGAAATGCATTTGGATTGTATATCAATAATTCCGGTGAATTTGACTGTACCGGTTGTAAAACTTCGGATATTTGATGGAGAACCTGAAAAAATAAAGAAGCAAGAGCCAATTAATCGATGCAATTTTATTCAATATTTATTTGAGAGTAAAATGGCATTAAAAACGAAATTGTTTCTGAGATCGTTTTTGGTATTTTTTTCAATTAGAGAGAGCAGTAATAGTGTGTAATGGTTGTGCGGTGGATGGTTATTACCCTCAAGGTGAAGTTGGGCAAGAAAAAAAAAAATAACTAAAACGCAGAGATAGAAGAATTAAAAAAAAAAAAAGAAAAATAAACGAAAGGGGAAAGAAAGAAAGAAAGAAAGAATGAGAAATAGCGAACACGATATTCCGTATCTGCCTTATCTTTTAAATTAACTCAACGATAAAAATCCTCCAACTCTTCTGAATACAATATATACATATATATTGAAAAAAAAAAAGAAAAAAAAACAACCTACCGAAAGAGAAATTATAATTAGTAGAAGTTTTGCTGTATTAAAGCTCAACGATTTTGTGCCATAAATTTTTTTTTCTTTCTCCCCACTCTGACGCAACTTTTTTTATTCGCGTTCCACAATAAAAATACAATTCACGTGTCCCAAATGAAAAAAAAAAAAAAAAAATAACTAAACAAATCAATTACACTCATAAATAAATACTAACACCACAAAAAAAAAATAAATAATTTCCATTCCGATTGAACGGAAAAAAAAAAACAAAAAAAGAACAGTAAAATAAAAAAATCAATTTTCATCTGTGTCTACATCGAAAAGGTTCAACTAAAAGTTTGTTGCTTCACCTCTTTCACCCTTCGTTTTTCTCCCTCCTTCATTTACCTGAGAAACATGAGGCTTATGTGAATAGTGGGTGTCTTTCCGTATAAAGCCACCCTGTCGCCTGAAGCTCCTGCTCGATAATTTAATTTCTCAATTCTTCGTCGACTCTATATCTCCATATATACATTATAAATATATACCTATATATATATATATATATATATATATATATATAGACCGTAAACTATGCATCTAAACTTCTATGCCACCATCAAGCCTCCTATTGGTTGTCGACTATACCCCCGAGAATATTTATATGCATAAATGCCACAACTATCGGCGCCCCATGATAGCATCGGAAGCCAATCTCCCAGATTGCTTGACACACAATGCATCCACACACACACACACACACTTGACTATATGCATATGTATTAGCATCACCACTTGTCCCCAAAGACACATTCCCTCGAGTTAGTGTACCGCATTGAAAAATGAGAAACAAAATAATACACCAAATAAGCCAATAAATAAATAAATATCTTTTCATATTTTGTTTCTCTCTTTATCCCTCGTTTTTTTTTTTTTTTTTCACTTCTTGCATTCATTTTCATGTAGCAGTAATATTGCCACGTTATCTCAAGCAACTCGTCAGTAAAGTGTAAATAAACTTGAGTGAACTAGAAATGAAATAAGACGATACAGAGAGGAAAAAGAGTAAAGTGTACGATCGTGAAATTCAATTAGCAATTGCAATTATATATTCACTAGAGCGAGAAAGCTAAATAGGATTCTTGCACAAGGCTAACTTAGTTACACACCTTGAGAGGGAGTAAAAGCGCAATACAGTGAGGAAGAATAAAATCAACTAAACTTGGTTGTCTATTCCATATCCTAAGTGAGCAAAGGAACAAGCTATATATTCAACTTTTAATATATATATATATTTGAATAGTGAATATAATACTATCCATATGTATAGCAAAAAGTTGGAAGCCAGCACAAACTGCCATTTTGTTCATGCACATGAAATCAACGTCGTTATTATACATAATATACATGGGCGCAACTTCACGCGAGCACACTCGCGTATGTTGTTTTTCATTCCCCATAGAACTTTCTTATCGTCATTTGGCGTTTTCACTGTAGCACAGAACGTTGTAATAAGATAACTCTTTAAGTGTCGTTATATTGTCATTGTCGTCGTTATTTCACAGTTGAGCGCACAAATTCGTTCAACGAATATATTACGCCTCAATTAATTTTACGTTAAAGTGAAACGAAAAATACAAAAAATATATTTAAAAACAGATGGATAGAAATGTAGATGATAATTAATCAAAATTACTATTCATCCCTTTGATAATTAATAAGTGTAAAAATGCTATTTGTTTTACTGTCGTATTTTCGTTAGAGAAAAAAAAATATATTGTTTATCATATTATTTATTTATTTATTTATTTATTTATGAGCTATGAATAATTCATAATGCTCTCGGTTTTAATACATATGTATGTATATATGTAAATGAAAAGGTAGTAAGAAAAAATAATAATAATACGGAGTGAGGAGAGTTGAAGTGTTCTTGAGACTTCTTTCCATTTTTTTTTTCTTCATTTTTAGTTTTATTTATTTATTATTTTTTTTTTTTTCTTATTCCTCAACCGTTGAGCGCCAAACGCGACTCTTCAACTTCGTCCTCTCCCCGCATTTTTTATCCACGCTCCGCAGTGCTGCAACTGATCTCGACTGTACGATTTTTTTTTTTTTGTTCTCGCGTATACAGACGACGTAACGAGGTACAAAAGAGAGTATTTTTCAAGATTAAAAAATGCTTCGTGCGCACGGCCATTACATACTGCGCTATTACCCTTCAGGCATATCGTCAACATTTCTCTACTGTGGTTCACGTTATACACACACACACACTAACATATATATATATATATATTTTTGGTTACACTCCCACTCCTAACAATTCGAATAAAATTTTTTTTTTCCTCAATTTATATTTAATTTATTTTCACTTTTATATTTAATAGTACAGTAAAAAATAGGATGGATTAACGATGAGCTGCGATTGCATGGAATTGTGTAAATAATTTTCACGAATAATTTGTGTCAGAGTGTGCAAACGACGTTGGAAAATTGTATTACGATGAATTATTATCACAAAGGATCGTCTTTGGTTATTTCACTATGAGATATTTCTACGTTCTAGTGAGAAAGTCTCTTACTATTTTATTAAAATCTCGTTTTCGTACAAGCTTCTGATTCTTCATAATATATATTTGTTTTCAAGTGTTTTCAACGTCTTGAACAAACATTCCGAACATTTCTCTTATTTATTAAATGCCGGAGAATATTTAATTATATTTTGTCTATGTCATATTACCTGAAGGAAAGACAAAATGAATAAATAAATAAAAAATGAAATGGACGTAAATGCTGATATAAAAATAATACAGTGTACGATGCAATTGATAAATTAAATTATTACTTTTCTTACCTGTATTTTTGTTTCACCCGATGGTAATTTCATTGTTGCTGAGAAATTACTTCCATCCAATATTTTTGCATTGTTTATATAAATTTCATTATGATATTTTCCATGTTTTCGTGTTACCCACAGTGGTGGATTACCTTCAAGCTCCGATGAAATAGTGTCGCTCAATTCATCAAGTGTTTTCGGTTGATTTGCTGTAACACAGACGAAAAAAAAAAAAACACTAAACAATAAATAAATAAATAAATAAATTATAATTACAATTTTATTTATAAATTTAATGTCCAAATGATTTTACGTATATTCATTTTGTTAACCTAAAAGTAAAATGGAGAATTAGCTTTATTCTGTAAAAGACTATCAGTGGCAAGAGTTTGTTTATTTTCACCGAGATTTTTCTCATCGTGTAAAAGAACAAAATTCGATTACATTAAATTCAACGTGAGCGATAAAATAAATGACAAAAAAAGTACAGAGATGATGTGACTACTGTAAGAGATGGTTATAAGGTCATAACCTACATATAAACCTGCACATATAATACGGGGACTGTGCTCTTACACTTGGAACTTCATTCGTGACTTGTCCTCTTCGCTCTCTCACTCTCTCACTATCTTTCAGTCCAAATGTAAGAATAAAAAAATAAAAAACCCTGACAATTCTCTCAGTTTTTTCCTCGACAGAAAAATATAAAATAAAAAAATAAAAAAAAAATAAATACATTTCCCCTAAATGACATTGAGGTTACGATTTCAAAGGTATAGCACATAATCTTTATTGCTGTTCTCTCTTCCACACAGTTTCATTTTTATTTTTCTCTTTCTCTTTTTTTTTTTCATGCCACAAAACTTTACTACTCACCATCATAACAATTTTATTCTGCGCTTCAAACTCATTCCTATTATAAATATAATTTTTTTCTCATCTTAAAATTAAAACAATTTCACCCACATATTTTTAATGTTACTGTTATATATATAATTCAAAACCGTTATCCAATGAAACAAAAATATATTTTTGTCTCATCAGACAATGCAACAATTCACTTATTATTAATCATTGAAGATTTAAAATTAAAAATAAATTCGCCGCCAGAAATGGTTGGAGTTATTGGTCGATTTGTCTGTCACGTGCAGACCTTGAAGCAGTTTCTAAACAATGACGAGCCTTTACAATGGTGGCAGCAGTGGCATTAGCAGTACCAGCTGCAAAGTCAGCTGTCGTGTTGTATAGTTGGGTTAAACGACAGTTCAAACGAGTTGGAAGATATTCAGGCTCGCGCGCCACCAGTGTCTCTCTACAATTTAGTTTATATACATAGCTTGAAGAGTGTACTTGTGTTTGTTTGCCCGCGAGAGTTTTCTATATGCCAGTGAATTTGAGGTTAGGTTGAATATTGCAGGCACCGGTATATCATATACTAAATTTAACGAAATATTCACCCTCATTGTTGTGAATTATTTTGCAAGTGTTTGCTACTACTAAACGATAAATATAAAGGACGTAAATTGTGTCGTGAAACATGGAAAATATCTCTGTGTCCAAGGTAAGTAACAACAACAATATAAAAATCTTTATGTTATGCATAAAATTCGTTGTATTCAACCTGTTGGATTTTTAGCCATTACATAACCTTCTATTATGTTATGACAATTTGTTTTATATATTTAGTTTTGATTTTTTAACTGACATTGTGTCATTGAATTATTTTCTTTAGGGAGTTTTTGGAAGGAAAGGTCGTTATAAAATTGGCCACCGTCGAAAGAAAGTGGAAAATCGAGATACTATTAATACATCATGGTATCAGGCATACAATGAAACATGGAAAATAATTGAAAAGGCTGCCGAGGAAATAAATTTTAATATGTTTAAACAAATAATGTTGGATTTACAGAATTTTGTAGGCAATGTTAGAGACAATGTTCGGGATGATTTTGAATGTCAAATATCTACAGCAATTTTATTAACCGGTGAGGGATATTTTATTTTTATTTTCTATTTATAAATCCAGATATATTTAATTATTTTATTTGTGGTAGGTGTCAATTTGCCAGATCATGACATTTTATTTCGTAAAATAGCGTTGGAGTTATCAACAATTACACGGCAAATTGCCATTATGCCATCGCGCGATTCATCAAATATGAAAAATTTAATTGAAGAGACAGTTTTCCAATTGATTAATTTTTCCAATGAGGTAAAAATAGAGAAGAGCGGTATCAATAAATAAATTATTAAACAGCTAAATGAAAAATAAATTGTCCAATAATGTGATTTACATTTGTTTTTCATTTCGTTTGTTTTTTTTATTATTTACATTAGGATGATATTGAAGTGAATGTGAAAAAAAGTCAATGCACATTTCGATCATTAGAAGCTTGGTATTTTGAGAAATGTGATGTGAATACACCATTGGTAATAATAATTCCGGATTTTGAAAGTTTTGATTCAAAAATCCTCCGTGATTTCATTCTTATTTTGAGGTAATTAAATTAAATAATAACAATTAAAATGGTAGGGAACAAACAAATATTTTATATATAAACAAACAATTAATTTTTATTTCAAGCTCCTACGCGAATAGTATGAAATTCGTGTTGATTTTTGGCGTTGCAACAACCCTTCACGCAGTCCACAGATCTTTTTCATATGACGTGACATCAAAGTTACGCGTGCAAGTGAGTAATTAAACTCAATTTTAAATTATAAAAACACATGTATAAACAATTATGCATATACGAAACTGTAAATTGCAAACGTTGTGACTCTACAAGGTTTCGTTACGCGCTCTACTCAAATATGAATTGCTAATTTTTTTTTCTTCCTTCGCGAGAGAAAAAAGGAAAAGAAAAAAAAAGACGTCGAGCGAGAAAAGGGAGAAATTATCTCGTGTTAATTGGAATATTTAAATTAAATCTAATAAAGATCTTTAGAAAATAAAATGACAAAGAATAAATTCTGACACACGAAAATTTAATTGGAAATTATTATGCATTCTTTTTTTCGGTTTTTTTTTTATTTATTTTTCTTTTTTTCATCAGGTTTTTCATACTCCTTTTCAATTGAAGAGCTTATCTGATGTATTGGAGGGGACTATCTTGTCTGGGAGAAGTCCATTTCAATTAACTGGACGTGTATTCCAATTATTAACCGAAATATTTTTATTTTACGATTTTTCGGTGAATAATTTCCTTCAGGGTTATAAACTCTGTATGTTTCAACATTTCTATGAAAATAATTTGATGTCCTTGTGCTGTGCGCGTGAAAATATTGTAGAGCGATTGGATGAATTAACAAACGATGATATAAATGAATTGAAGAAATTGCCATCGATTAATAAATATATGGAAAGAAAATACAATGATGGAATTGTAGATATTGATGACGATGAATTTAAAAGTGTTGTGATTGAACTTTTAAATAACTTTCACGATTCAATGAGCGAATTTTTTCCCATTCTCAAGTGCTTTCATCACTTGACTTATTCATTGCCGGGTGCGCCAATGGGAAAACAGGTATTTAAAACACAAATATAAAGTGAAATAAATAAATAAATAAATAAATAAATACAAAATTTTTAACTTTACTGTCTGAAGTGAGAGGAGGATTCATTAAGGATTACAAACAAATAATGCATAAAGCAGAAAGGAAAGAAAAATATAACTCGAATGTTTTTTTTTTTCGTTAGGCTTTAACTTGCAGAGAGTTTTGAAATTGTTCTTTATTTACTGAGGATTGTTTTAATTTTGTTTTCTTTCATGACTTTCTTTTATTTTGTTGCGCTTTATGTTTTATTTGTCGTTTAGTTACGTGAAGTTTATGCAAGCGCGGTTACTTGTGACTTGACACAAATGCAACAATACAAAGATTCCATGCAACTGTTGAATTTCATTTCCAAGGAGGATTTAATAGCAAAGTTGAAAAAATTATTGGATATAATTGAAGATACAAAAAATGATAATTTGCACGATGTGAATATTAATTTGATGAAACATTTAGAAATAATACGCGACGCAAGTTTGGAGGTGGCAACAGAGCCAACGGATATTATTGCAATCAATCCAAAAATAAATCGACAACGATGGCGAGAAGTAAGTTGGTAAACACAAATATTATTTATTCGAAATGTCTTTCAATTATTTAAACAATTATTCTCTTCATCAGAAATTATTTGAAATGTCACAAAAACAATTGCGATCGCCATTCAAACAAGCACACATGGATTTAATGAATTATCTCAATAAAATATTTATTGAATATTTGGTAAATCCAAATCGTTTGCCAGCAAGTGAAATTTTTTGCTTCAGCGATGTCAAAGCAGCTAAACATCATTTAAGAGGATCATTGAGAGCTGCAATACACACAGGACTGAGTGATCCCCAAATTTATCTGAATGTAAGTAAAAAAAAAAAACTGATAAAAAAATTTACCACCAAATATTCATTTTTAAATTTGTTATCAATTTTTTTTTTTACGTTTCGAAATATCTCCGAATATTTAATGACAATTATTTTGATTGTAAGCACATCAATTTGAAATACATTTGATGCTAATAATGTGAATAAGCAAAAGACAGACGTTAAAAGGTAGAATTGGAGAAATTCGCTGCAATTCTATATTGCGTGATGGGTTTCAATAAGTTACAAAAAATGGTTAAAAACATCGACGGTGCATTATGTGTGCAAAATATATATTGCCTCTGCTTCAGCCAGGTCTAAATCTATATATATATATATACATACATACAGATATTTATTCTGACCACCAGTGTGACTGCTGCACATTAGAGAACGAGGAGACAATTCAGCAAACGTTGCCTGACCTCAGCATTATTTACAAGCTTCACTTGGAGTCAGGAAAGCTGATCAATATGTACGACTGGCTTCAGGTGAGAAAGGAAAATAAAAATTGAGGTCGATATTTTCTTTTTTTTTCTTTTGGTCTTCTAATTATATAAATATATATATGTATTGCGATCATTTGCAATTTTTGTCCTGATATTTCTCAACATGAAAAATTAATATGTGTATTTTTTGTTTCTTTTTTTACAGTCATTTGTCACGATTGTTGATTCGAAGCAAGACACAAATGAGCCGCGACAGATTGATCCTGAGTTGCAGTATCCTTATTATATTTTATTTATATATACATATGTGTTTGTTGTTGGTATATATTGAACAAAAATAATTTATTTGTCCTTAATAAATATTTTTGCAGAGCGCGATTCACGCGAGCTGTAGCTGAATTACAATTTTTAGGATTTATCAAAACATCACGAAGGAAAACGGATCATGTTAAACGATTGACTTGAAGAAAACCGACAATATCATTCAATTAATTGAATTTTTTTCTAAAATATTTTGTGATTTTTATCAATTAAATTTTGTACTTTCATAATAAATATTGTGTTATGAATTCTTTCCATCCCTATCATTGACATTAATTGTGATAATTACTTTCATTATCCTACAAAATTCACGACCTGAAAGTCACTAATTAATTCATGAACGTCTTAAGTACACTGGTGAGGATCCGAAAACATTCACACCCATCCACGCACACACTACATATATATTATATAATGTTCGTTTACTCTCACTTCCATTTCACGTAAATAGGCAACTCTCCAATGACCGATAAACCGAAAACATAAACTCAAATTAGAATATCGCCGTAAGTTATTAAAAAAAATTAATAATGAAATATTAAAATACTAATGAACAATAAAATTGAAACGAAACTGAAGGGTGAAAGTAAAAACAGGTATTAAAATAATCATACGGAGCATCTAAAAAAGAAATAAAAAATAAATAAACAACCCGCAAATTGATTTTGCACGTATGTTAAATTCAAATTTTATCCATACCCACATGGGTTTTTTTTATTTATATATTTTTTATTTCTTTTTTTCTTTACTCTGCCTACGCGCGCTCTCTGCGCGTGCTATCCTCAGTGAATCTCCGATGAAACGATGAAGGCCTCAACGGAATAGTAAAATCCAACGAGAGAAAGAGACGTAGACGAATACGAACGCGAATGATAAGGGGGGAGGTGAGGGGCGGCGTTGGCGGAAAACGCCACGCGCACCAACGAATAATTTAACGTTCGCGGCGCATATTGATGATAGTCCGATGAAAATCTCCATAAGGCGTACGGTGACCATGACGGTGGTGGTAGTGATGCTGTGAGCCAGTTGGAATATCAACTTTCTCCCTCACCGACACGCTTTCCGGTATGACAAAAATCGTATGCTTAAAAAAAAGAGGGGAAAAAAAAAAATTGCAGAGAAAATTCTCTTATTTCTTTTTTCTTCCTTTATACTCTTCGTGCTGACTTTTAATTCACAATTGTCGACATTGTGAGCACGTTGGATAAAAATTCCACGAGATAAAATTAAAAATAGAAACGATAAAAAAATTTATTTTATTGTCGGAATTAAAAAATGTGATGGAGATAAATAAAAGAGGGAAATAAAGACGAAAATCGGTTTGGGTCATTTAACAGGAAGTGCGCATTCATACTTCGACATGGAGAGCGTTAATGAATGGGTAATGAGAGGGTTAATTGGATTCCGTTGAAGAGAGAAGTATACGTCTATGGAAATGAACCCTACCAATTTGCATCCCCTTCCGGCCCCATATATTACCCTCAAGAGATTCTTCTGTATTACTATGCGACAGAAATAGTATAGTCACAAATTCTAGACTCGATCATATTTAATTGATTTGCACATGTCGCAAATGCAATTTACCTGGGAATAAATATTCTGAAAAAAAAAAAAGAAAATTGTAAAATTGCAAATGAAGAAGGTGATCGTAATTAAATACACAAATTGATGTTCAATAGTTGAAATTTCTTGAAAATCAATTTCACCACACAAGAAGCAAAGTTCTGAACGCCTCAGGGTATACTGTCATGAAGCACCGCATAAATCTCCGGAACTTGGTTGGAAACCGCGTCCTAAGTCCACCAAGCAGAAGCACCAGCAGCATCACCATCACCACATCCCCAACACGCAAAGGGGTCGAAGCAAATACGTCGGCTTGAATAGGGTCAAAGGCCCCCTGGGTTCAACCAAAGCCATTGCTATATACGTATATACATATACATATATTTCGATGGTAATCGTGAATGAAACGCGTTCACCAACCAATGACCCTCACTTGTTCAATCACCTCATACCTACCCTTAAATCACCAACAACTCGGTCACAAATGCTTTGATCATCAGTTTCAGTTGTGTTAGTGTGATTGATCGATTTGATTCCACACTATTTCAATCCGAATTTCATTTGAATGATACGGTGCATTTTCCTATTCTAAATTGTATGCAATCGTACACAATCTGAGTAAATGGAAACGATGCGGATGGAAATCCATCGCATATATATATAATAATTCCTAAGGTTACAAAGCCATACTATTATAACTTTACTGAGGTTTCAACTGAACATGTCTCGCTGTAATATATATTTCTATATTCCACCTCCTCCACCTTCTCGCTTCTGTTGTCGCCATTTTCTCTCAAATCTAACGTGTGCTGCCACATCCGCGTCACGTAGCTCCTGGCATAGTGTAGCAGCTGCAACGTTTGGAATTACTAAGCTGCAAACGTGATGCACTTCCCTCTCTCACCGTCAAATCACGTTAACTCCAAATTCAACTAGATATTATTGTTTACTATGAACAAAGGATCCTGAAACAATTCTCTTATTCCTTATAGATATGGCGAATGAAATTGTGATGTGAATTCATTGAATTTACTATGATGAAATAGGTTGCGAATTATTTGAAAATGTGTCAAGTGGAGATGAGTTTGTCATTGACGAGTGTGAGAATTTATAGGTTCTGTATTTTGATGGTAAAGGGACTTGAAGACGACAAGTTTTCACTGGACATTTCTCTGAGGAGTTGGATCCTCAATCTCGTACCATTTCTTTTCAGCATGTCTTTTTACATGACTGGGGTGTCGTCTTCTGCAGTTCGGGATACGAAATCAATCTCGTCGAGTGCTTGGTGCGTCAATTTCGAGTCGCCACCTGAAGCTCCAACGATTCGCTGGACTTTATACATATATATATATATATATATATGCACCGCCGTTCATCTAGAAAGAACTGCATCGAATTGAATTTTTTAAACGGACCATGCTGTCCTTGAGTGAGTGAAGGATGAAGGATAGCAATTGCATCTGAACGATATTTGAGGTAGCTCGTGAGCGAGGTCTTCAAAGACGTAAGCGACTTCTGATGAATGAAGCGGGAACGATAAGAGGGAGCTTGAATCAGCCGGCCTCTTTTTTCTTTTCTTTTTGAAAAACTTACTGGCACATTGGACGTTAGGTTAGTTGGTTGGTTGATCGCTCGCGCGGATGAAACCACCATCCTTCAATGGTTATATCCGTCTCGGATGATTGGAATCCTTCGTTGGAAGGAAGAACGGACTGTAGTAGTGATGGCAGTGGTGGTGGTAAAAGGGAAAACGGATAGCCTGCAATTGAATGCAATTCCAAATGGAATAGTCCAGGTGGAAGGGTCCATTCACTATAGTCGATTTGAGGCAATCAATTTTTTTCACATTCAGACGAGTGGATGCATCCATTGCGAAATGGATTGAAGGACTTTATTTATTATCGTTCGACACAAAATTTCGTAAAATGTAAAGCCATCTACAAACTCTACAATTTCCGTCTCACTTTGTTATAATAATAAATACGATTTAACTAATTTTTAAACGACAAAGCAGAAATAAATTAGAAAAAAAAAATTGGGATTGTGTTTTAAGCTGGCTGAGAAATTCAATCCAAAATATTGTGAAAGTGATAAATTGAAATGGCCATCAACCCGCTGGTTGATAGGTCCTACTTCTCATCCTGCACCGTATGGCAAAGCAAAAGAGGAAGAATATGAAAGCATTTCTCGTTCACTTACTCACTCTCGAGTCTCAGCAAAACAACGACGCTTAAACCACGAAATTATGAAAGTTTCCAGACTAATTGTGAAAGTTTCGTGGGCGATATACAAAATTACTCGGGTACCGGACTTCACCGATGTTATAAAAATGAATGAGAGGCGACGAGACGAGATGAGACACAGAATAAAAGAAACTATTCAAATGAAACCAATTGGAAAAATGACACCAACAATAATAATAATGATAATAATAATATAAATCGCCTGGAAAAGTTTTAAATTTAACAGTAAAACATTAAAATAGGCTTTGAAATAGTTGACTAACGAAACGAGACGCTTCATCTGTAAACTTGTCTTTAAGATAACAAGTCAATGATTAAATCCTCTTCAAAGGTGTTGATTAAGTTACTAGACTTCAAAACCACAACTGCCATATCACCGCTATCACCAGATACGCTTCAAAGCTAAAGAGGAATTTCGATTAGGGAATTGATTACAACTGTGAGACAAGTTAAGAGGGGTCATATAAAGTTGGCTAAATGACATCATGTTGTAGAATGAGCCTATGGCAAATACACACACATATCCCTTCGCATTGAACAGCAACAGTGTGTATATAAAGGGAGCAATAGCCACGTGGACATGCTCATTGCCCTCTCAAGGCCCGCCATGACCCTTTCGTGACACCACACTCTGGTCGCTGATGCACATCAACCCGCACGCTGCCACTAGTATTATATATGTATATAGAGGAAATTTAATCGTGATGTGGCAGGTGCATGGTTTACCATCAATTCATTACCTAACCTATCCCTATATCGTAGCGACCGTCAAACCGTTACCACATCGTCCAGCACATGGTTCATCGATTCTAAAATTACATAGCATTATCAGACAATATATTTAGCCAAATTCATTTGTTGACCACTCAAGTGGACAATGAATTTGCCAATAGTACCGGTGCAATTTAAACGATTCAATGCATTTTAAAGACACCCCATACCATGATAATAGTGACGTGGAAAAACGGAGATTGAAGATAGTGATTCTATGGTAATGTTTCAAACAGGGAATGAGCGAGGTTGGCATTTACGGCATCTAATTATGCAGTGAATAAAAGTTTTTTTTTAGAATTGCTGGTGTTGCGGTATATAAACGGGGGCGCCTTCACTCGCACTAAAAAGTCTTTTGTTGTGTTTGTATGATGGACGCAGACACGGAAGGTGGCTCAGCGTTGTTGGAGAAGGGTGGAGACCATTTAATGTTGGAATACGAATCGCGATGTTTGTGTAAAGCGTGTTTGTGAAACGATAACACGATATCGGTGGCCTATCACCGCATGATAACACAGAAATTGCGTTTTCTTAACGATGAAGCACCTTAACGTCATCCTAACTATAACAAAGTTTTGGACATTGGTTAGCGTGCTTAAATAATATCTCTAACTTATTGAAACCCAACAACTTTGTTCGATAATACCTTACTCAATCTAAAATCCAAAGATTATATATAAATTAGTATTTATTCAGTGTATCAAGAGTTAATTGTGAGAAGTGTTGGTGAACTGGTCAATAATCTGCAATTAAATGAGGATGATGAGCTGGTAATATTTGAAATTGTTTAGGTTACGATCACTCGGTTTTAACGAACACCCACAATGTACATTATCTGATATTCCAGGCTGGCCAATATCCAATATTGCGTGTGTTTTCGATCAAGTTGAATAGATATAAGCAGATAGAAAGGGTTTGTGTGACGTGGATACTGGGAGCTATTGGAATCTATCAATTCTATGAATTTATCCGGAGTGAGCACTCGCTCGTAAACATTGTTACCAGGATGACGATGATGAATAGCATGCTTTCAAATAGTGTATGTGGTTTTGTATTGATTTAGTGTACCATATCATATGATTTTACTCTCCTATACTTGCGTCAATACAATCATCGTCATTAGCTGAAAGTGCTCAGTAGATTAATTATACCTGATTGCGTATTGGGTGGGGCTGATGATAAATGTGAAAATGCAGACAATCGTCTGATAAATTTTAGCTTATGACGGTTGGTGGTCGTTATTATTATAATTATGGATTTTTCACATTCTTCCGTTTCATTCTCTGTAAATGATAAGAAAGAGTAATGAGTTACTTACACATATGATAGAGAACCAGATTGCCACGATCGCTTGTCGAATTGTAATCCTGAAAGGCACGATTTGTTGGAGCAAACACTGTCACGTGTCGTAGCATGAGGGTGTTGTTGGCGATTGGACTCTGCTCCAGTAGTCTGTAAAACTGTAATCAGACATAAATGATATATTATGGTGTAGTTGAAATAGAAATTTATGGTACTGTCATACAGTTATTTTGATTTTTTTGTATCGCAATATATGGAAGATGACAAATGCGAAGAAGACTGGGACAATTTGGGGGGAAAAAAAATAGTTGTTGTATAATCCAGTAATAGATTGTGACTGCGAGAAGGAAAAATGATGCTGGAGATGATGATAGAGATGAAAAGTAGAAAATGTGGTGGTAAAGAAAGTGCGATAAATATAAGCGGTTTAATGTATTGAAATGGAAAAGAAAATGAAAATTGGGTGAAGGTATAACGGGAATAAATAGACCATGTTGTAGAGAGCAGATGGAGATGTAGAGGTGAAAAGCTACAATAGTGATGGTATTGTGTCAATGTATAGAGAATTTATTTTTCCAAGGGAACAATGAGGGCCGCAACTTAAAAAAGAAAAACGAAAAGAGTCATTTGTGAAACGCGTCGACAGCGACAACGTCTCCCTATATATAAAGGGAAGGGCGAGCGACGAAAGGTAACGTAGAAGGATATATATAGAAGTGAATTATTAATTGTTCGCTGATGTTCTTCTGAAAGTGTCATTTTAAAAACGGAAAATTGAAAATTAGTGACAAGAAAACAAGAAATAAAAAAATAATATAAAATTGTATGAAGAGAAACGAAAAATATATTCAAGGGTGACAGGAGAACAAGAGAAATTTAATAAACTGCAGCAATTTTAAATCATTCTCTTATTATATTATTATACCCCTTTTTTTTTTTTTATAAAATATTTCATATTTTCTTTCATACTTTGTTACAGATATATAATCAACTTTAAGAGTAAATAAAGCACATATTCTTCATACAGTCAATAACGTCTATTTCGTAAATCAATCCTAGTGAATTTTATTGAGGACTTCAAGTACATCGTAAAACCAATTCTAACTTCCATATACCCTTTAGCCAACCCCTTTCGTCCATTTCACCCTCTCCTCCATCTCTCATCCTCTTCAACTCACGCTATTCTTTTTCTCATTTTACCTCATGGAATTCTCATTCTCTCACTTTCTATTCCTCTCCAATTCATTCGAAGTTTGTGATGAAGCCCTTTTTGTCCTTTATCAGACTCTTCCACGTCGCTTTTGTAACGTCAACCTCAAGATCTATACACTGCTGAGGGGACATATCGACATTAAGTAACGAATGGCAGAAACAATAAAACTAAAAGAATAACGAGTAAAGAAAAAAAAAAGAACAAGGGAAAACGATCACAGAAAAAGAAGAACCAACAAATCGAGTAGAGAGACAAGAGAAGTGAATTCAAAGGCCACTTCCAGTCACTGGAGATACTTTATTGTCTCTCCTTCAATTGGAGAATAATCAAATGTTCCAGCCGATGTTCTTTTAACCTACTTTCTCCTCCATATCAATTGCTTCTTCCATATATCATTTCGATTTTTTTATTCTTCCAATTAACGAAAAAAGAAATAAAAAAATAAAAAAATAAACCATTTCATAAACGAATATAAAATAAAATGAGCAAATAAATATGTCAGAGTGCTCGGAAGAGTCACGCGATGACAAAATCTATTTATTGAAGGGTGGCAATGAAGAAGTGAAAAAAAAAAAAGTGAAATAAAATAAAATGGTAAGATACGAGAATGCGGTTATATTGAAATGTGAAACACGTATTCAATATAAAAACTTTTAGCTACAGTTCGTCGGCTTCAGTGATCTCAACAAATACTCAATGCCGAGTTTATTTTTGTCGTCCCACTTCATCTGCTTGACATCCATCCATTCATATACAAACACCCTCACTTGTCTATATCGTTTACTCCACTCGGCAATTGCGTCAACCTATCAATTTACAATAGAGTGGTTCAATGGATTCAATAACGCATCCAATATAATATAGCTACTGACATCATGAGACGTAGCACACGGTAGATTGTGATAGAATCATGATGACAATATTCACCTTCCGTGTGTGCAAATCATGATGACTAATTGTTCAATTGTATAATAATTAACTGGATGTGATAATTAGTACCATAAATATTTGCGGAGATAATAAATAGAAAAGGTAAATTTATGGATTAAATTGATAATGTAGATATAAATAATTAATTTATGTGCAATTGAAATGGTCCATATTCAACTGTAATTTATTAATTATATATGCAACATTTACGATTGGTCAGTGTTTCAGCCACTGATAATTAACCACTCTCATTAATTATTATTGATATAATATTTGGTATAATCAATATTCAATACTATTCAATATGCAGAGGGACATCACAGAGACATTGCGAGAGAGGAATGTTCGTAGGGTAAATTGTATCTCTCCATTGGGTATTAGCTTAATGTATTTCTCTGAATAGCCACTGCAATTCAATGGACCTTTTTAATAATAATAATAATGATAATCTACCTGTCACATTTAATAAAATCCTTCCTCCCATATTTATTATTGATTAAATGGTTATCCGGTGTGGTGCTTTAAATAACACACGAGCATTGACTGAATGCAGAAAAAAATAGAATACAGGGGGAAAAAAAATGACTGAGATATGAACACGTTTTTTTTTTATTTTTCATTTCTGTATTTTTTATTTTTTTAATTTCCGGTTGGCTACGTGTTATTCTGTCATAGGGCGGAAATGTGATCGTCCCGTGATGCGCACAACTCAACAACCAGTAATGTAGATCGATTGTTACTTTTTCATATACGAGACGTAAAAAAAAAAATAATCATAATAACTAAATAAATAAATAGAATTTATTCTAAATATATAGGCACGTCCGTTTGCTTTTCATTCCCTCAAAGAGATTTGAATTTTCATATCCGGATGAATTTTTTTTCTCATCGTTTCCGTTTCTCCTTTATAATATTCTAGTGGCGGTCACTCGGCGAAAATTAATGATGGTGCCAGAATGTTTTTATATCTATTCTACTTTTTCTTTTCATATATTTTTTTTTCTTTTACATCGACCCCAATTTTTTATCACACTCTCGCGAGAGCCATTCAAAGTTGATTTGTTTGGTGGGTCAGTATTGAGATCAACAGTAAAATCCGTGAAAAATCCTTTTGGTGAATCACAATATGTCGAATCATCCCCTTAACACCAGCGACTTAAATATATATATATACACGCAGATATAAGGGATGTTTATTTCATGGACGATGGAAGAGAACCCTCAAAACACAATACAAAAGAATGGAGTGGATGGATATGCTGTATATGACTCTTGAGGATTTTCAGTGTAATCAAAACTCAACACATTTTTCTTTTTTTTTTTTTTTCTATTTTTCAAGGGATAACTACCCTCCTCATTGGTAAATATTTTTTTAATTTTATTTTATCAAAGGTAATCCTGTAAATCTTTCATTCTTACACTTGAAATCCAACAGCCCCTCGACTTTTCCGCGTATTAGTTTACCTTTTTTTTTTTTCTTCTTTTTCGTTCACTAACGCCCCAAAACATCATCCCCTTAGTAGAATATATTTGTAGTGTTTTTTCAATTTACTTTATCCCTACATTTTACTTTTTCTTTGTTCTTAAATATACACAGCAAATAAATTCTCAAGGCCTCTTACCACTTTGTCTACATTGTCATCCCCTTGGCTATTTCATTCCTCTCTTCGTCTACATCGTCTTTTTCTCTTTTTTTTTTTTCTTTATTTCATCCCCTTATATATGACGAAAATTCAAAATTTCCTCATTACAAATTCCATAAGATGTCTTTTGGCATCACGACAAAGAGGGTCCCGGATAATTCCATACGACGCCTTAAATCCCCTACATCTCTCTTGTGCAATTACCTTTACCCTACATCTGCCCCCCTCCCCTCTCTGACTCTCTTGACGTTATCCACCGCTATATACACTTTTATGACTGACGATCTGCACGTTCTGAATATTTCTCTCGTTTCCGATTCTACCAACGAAATAAATAATGCCGTGAGCGCAATAGAACCGATAATTTGTATCGAGAATCAACCCCTCCGCTATCCACCTTCCTTCAACTCTCATCAATTACTTGTCATCCCTCCATTGGTATTTTATTCACATTTGGCCCAAGGCCACCATTACGACAAGCGGCAATGAATCGATATCCGTTCAAATTTTCATTTATACCAAAAATATAAACAAAAATTGTCAAGATGTAGAGTAAAACGAAATTAAATATATATATATATATATATATATATTTATATTTGGGTATTAAAAAAAAAATTAATAAAAAAAAAAAAAAAGATGATTAATGTTGCGTGTGTATGTGGAATTCAAGAGAATAATGAACGATTCGCGACTTGTCGACGTTGTCCAGTTTCACTTTAAAACCTTTATTTTTCATTTGACCAAAATGGCGACGTTTGTATGGTGGTTGAAAAACCTGTTGTGGGGGGGGGGGGGGGGGGGGG